>JAMPIV010012741.1:0-87500 GCA_024509875.1 Oreohelix idahoensis
GGGGGTTTTGGGTTATTGGGGGGGTGTTTGTGGGGTGGTTTTGTTGGTGGTGGGGGGGGTTGGGGGGTGTAAGTGTTGGGGTGGGGGGTGTGGTGGGGGTTTGTGTTGGTGGGGGGTTTTTATTGGGGATAGGGGGGTGGGGTGAGTTGTTATGGGGGAAGGGGTTAATAGGGGGGGGGTTTGGGGGGGGGCGGGGGCGGGGGGGGGTGGGGAATGGGGGGGGGGGGTTTTGGTATGGGTATTGGGGGGGGTGTATTGTGGTGGGGGGGGGGGGGGGTTGGGGGGGGGGGGGGGGGGGGGGGGGGTGGTGGGGTGGGGTTGTGGTGGTTGGGTGGTGAGTTTGATTTTAATTGGTGTTGGTGAGGAGGTGGGGGGGGGGCTAAATGCGGGGGTGTGTAGTGTCGAGAGAGTAAGATGGTACTTTGGGCGGTAGATATGGGTGGGCGGGGGGGGGTAGAAAAGGGAGGGGGAAGAGGTTGGGAAGTTGGTGTGGGGGGGGGAGTGGGGTTAAGAAAATGAGAGGTGGGGGTGGTGGGGAGTAACAGAGAGAGTAAAATTAAGTGGTGTTTTTAGTTCCCAGGGTGGTATTTTGCTTCTGTATTTATTACTATTTTCAATTGTGTTTGATAGTTCTTTGAACTGCATTAGGTCTTCTATAGTTCTCCATCCTGTTGGATATCTATCTTTATTTAAGGGGACGTCCCATACACTTGGTTGGTTTTTGACAAATGCTTTATGTGCTGGGTGGGTCACTTCTTGTGCTACTTTACTCCAATAATTTAATCTCAGTTCTTTCCGTCTTAGACCAAGGGGAGGTATGCCGAGAGCTACTTCTAGAGCTTCTACTGGTGTCGATATAAATGCACCTGTAATAGTTCTCATGGCTGCATTTTGAATCCTGTCCAGTTTTGCTTTGTTAGAAGCTGCAGCTGAGTCATAGACTATGCTGGCATAATCCAGTTTCCCCCTGATGAAGGACTTGTAGAACATAAGCATTATTTTATTGCTGGCCCCCCATCCATTACCTTTTACAATCCTTAGTATATTTAGGGGTCCCCTACAGCTTTCTACCAAATTGTCTATATGTTTATTATAATTTAGTTGTTTATCTAAAGTTATGCCCAGAAATCTAGTTGTTGAGGAGGTACATATTTTCTGTCCTTTAATGGTTATATTGATTTTGTTATTTTTTTTTAAAATTTCCTTTGCTGAAAATCATACCTACTGTTTTGTTTACATTAATTTGGAAGCCCCAACTTTTCATCCACTCTGAAACTTTGTCTATTTGATTTTGAAGTTTTTTGTAAACATGGTCCAAGTTTTTTCCAGATCGCCAAATGGCACAGTCATCTGCAAATTGTGATACTGCATTCTTTATGTCATTAAATTCATCTGCTAAATCATTTACAGCTATAGTGAAAATTGAAGGAGAGATCACTGATCCTTGAGGAATCCCATTCTGTTGTTCATATATTTCTGACCTATCATTCATTATTCACCTGTACAGCAAAATACCTGTCCTGTAAAAAGTTTTCTAGATACCTATAGGTTTTACCAGTAATGCCAATCTTTTTCATTTTGTAAAGAGCTCCATCGCGCCAGCATTCATCATATGCTCTAGCTACATCTAGAAAGACTGCCACTGTTTTCTCTTTCCTCTTGAACCCTAGCTTTACATCATGTTCTAATCTTACAAGCTGGTCTACTGTACTTCTGTCTGCTCTAAACCCTGACTGGTTTGGGCTATATAACTGGTTTTTTTCCAGGTAGAATTTAACTCTTTTATTCACAACAGTTTCCAGTATTTTACCTAGTTGTGATGTTAAGGAGATAGGCCTATATGAACTTACTTCATGGGCTTCCTTATTGGGTTTTAGAATGGGTACTATCATAGCTACTTTCCATGCTTTTGGTATCTTTCCTAAGTTCCAGATTTTGTTATAAAGTGAAGTTATTATGTTTATAGTTCTTTTGGGTACTTTCTTAAGGATTTCATAACTAAGTATATCTTGCCCTGAGGCAGTATTAGATTTATCTTTTATTGCATTAGTTACTTCTTCCTCTGTTATATCAGCATCTAAATAGTTTGTTTCATCTATCTGGTCTGGTAGTTCTTAGGTTATACTATCGCTGCACAGCTTTATATCGGCTATCGTCTCCAGCTATACTATTGCCCCACAGCTTTATAACAACTGTCGCCTTAGGCTATGCTATCTCCACAGCTTTATATTGGCTGTCAGCTCTGGCTATACTATCTCCACACAGCTTTATATTGGCTGTCAACTCTGGCTATACTATCTCCACACAGCTTTATATCGGTTGTCATCTCCGGCTATACTCTCCACACAGCTTTATATCGGCTATCGTCTCCGGCTTTACTATCTCCACACAGCTTTACATCGGCTGTCGTCTCTGGCTATACTATCTCCGCACAGCTTTATATCGGCTGTCGGTTCCGGCTGTATTATCACAGCACAGCTTTATATCGGCTGTCGTCTCCGGCTGTACTATCTCCACACAGCTTTACATCGGCTGTCGTCTCCGGCTATACTATCGCCGCCTGTAGTCTTCGTGAAGAGACAAAAAAAAGGATAGGACTACTGCACCCTCATGCCAATCGCACTAGGCGACTAATATGAGGTTGTACATAGGGCTGGCAACCTCAACATGTAAAACTAATTGCTGCCACAAAAACCTACCTCTGCAAGAGGTTGTGAAAGCTTCGTGCAGGCTTCCTGCAAGGAGGACCAGCTGAAGTGGTGGATCCGTGCTCTGTTCGGAGCGCAATGGAAAACGATGGTGAATGATTCTATCCTATCGAATACCCTCTCACAGTTCACAAAGTTGATAAATATGTATGTCACTAATATGGCTGCTGTTTAACAATGTTGATTGTCTCACAATCCAAACCTTAGAAATGAGGTATGTGAAAAAAAAGGTGGTTGAAATAACGAGAAGAGACATGGTCCGCAACCAGACGATACATCATGGCCTCAAAGCCCAGCCCCTGCAGACCCAAGCGGAACAGTCCCAATTACGATGGTTTCACCATGCCCGCAGAATGGGAGAAGATCGACTACCACGAAAAATATGGGAAACCAAGAGCCAGGGATCCAGGCCTTCATGACGACCCAACGTTCGCTGGGAGGACAACACTAGACAATCTCTGAAGGACCGAGGACTAGACTGGAACCAGGCCAGAAGGACAACAGTCAATGGTATAGTTTGGCGCTCTCTCTGATAAACGTCTACACCCCAGGGTTGAAGAGGAATGACTAACGAAGTGATGTTTCCCATAAGTTTCACAGTTGACAAATGCGAGTCATTAAAGCCGATTAATACTCGTATAAAGTTGCGCGTTGTCTGGTAAACAAAAATTGCTACGTAAACAATAACAGCAAGACCTCGTGTAGCTAATGCAGTTGTTTGACACAGTGGCGCAGTGGCGGAAACTTCCTGCAGAGGAGTTAACTCCTGCTATAATGGTCACGAAATATTTAAGCAGCGAAAAAGCGAATGAGATATATATATATATACGTAATGCGAACGAAAGGCCAATGAGTAAATATACTCAGTGGTCGTTTGTTCTCATTATCTCGTAATTCACCATGTTTGGCACATTTGTATGCGTTATGTAAATGTAAATGAAGGCATCTCCTTGCTTTGGATATTGTCGTACAACCATTACAAATATATTCATTCTGCCATCAGGTTCATTTTTATATATAACATTTCGCCATAAAATATTCTAGGAGATAGTGGGCATTTTTTAACACACTCAGCTGTTTACATTATGATTTGTTTCGGATTCTCATATGTGATTCTGCTACAAGTTCAAATTTTGTATTAGCGTTATGTTATGTTGGTGTTTTAAACTGATATTTCTGCTCCATATTAATTTTCTCTTTGTGAATAAATCGTTGCAGTGTATTAATCATTCTTCTCTTGCATAAATGAATTCATTTTCCAGGGTTTGATATTGGGCGTTTCTTTTCATTGTTACAATATTATCATCAATCCTTGTCATGCTTCTTGATCATTAGACAGACATACTGTCTCTTCACCCAATCTTGTTCTGTGCCTCTATCTTTCTGTCTGTCTCTCTGTCCACACAACCTCACTCTAGGTCTGTGTGTGTGTGTGTGTGTCTCTCTCTCTCCATGGTCAGATTATTTGTTAACGGTTCCGCCGCGTAAGTGAGTTATAGGACAGAGAATGAAAGACAAAGGGCAGGATGTCAGACGGGCCTGTGTGCCCAATTCTCATCACTTTCAAAATAAAGTTCGTTCGTTCTCTCTCTTTGTCTCTTTGTCTTTTTTTCTCTCTCTCTCTCTTAGATTTCGTTACCCGTTTTCTCTCTTTGTCTTTCTCTCTCTAAAGATTTCGTTTGTTCTCTCTCTCTCTCTCTCTCTCTCTCTCTCTCTCTCTCTCTCTCTCTCTCTCTCTCTCCTCCCCCGGTCAGATTAATTGTTAATGGTTACAACGCATACGTGAGTGAGTGTCAGGACAGAGAATGAAAGACAAAGAACAGGATGTCACACGGGCCTGTGTATCCAATTCTCAACCCTCTCAAAATAAAGCTCGTTCGTTCTCTCTCTCTCTCTCTCTCTCTCTCTCTACAGATTTCGTTCGTTCATTCTCTCTCTCTCTCTCTCTCTCTCTCTCTGTCCAACCTAGTTCTATGTCTGTCTATCCACCCACACTGGTTCTGAGCCTCTCTCCAACTGGGTTCTAAGATTTCTGTCTCCGTCAAACTTGTTTCTGTGTCTATCTCTCCGCCGCCTGGTTATAAGCTTTTCTCTCCACCCAACCTAGTTCTGCGCCACTCTCCACCAACCTGGTTATAGGCTTCTCTCTCTACCCATTATGTTTGTGGGCCTCTCTCTCTCTCTCTGTGCCTAATCTATTTATAAGCTCTCTTTACCCAACTTGGATCCGGGCTACTCTCCACCCAGCTTAGTTCTGAGTCTATCACTATCTACCTGTCTCTCTCTCCATCCAACCTGGTTTCTGTTCTTTTTTCACCTAACTTCGTTCCGATCCTATCTCTCCGTCAAGCCTGGGTTCTCTATATGTAATTCTTACTTGGTTCTATTCTTGTCTCTCTTTGAATCTGTATCCAGCCTGGTTCAGAGTCTGTCTCCCTCTATGTCTCCACCCAGAATGGGTTTCAGTCTATCTACGTCTTTGCATTCAACCTTGTTAAGAGGCTATCAGTGGCTACATCAAACCTGATTTCTCTATCTCTAACTCATCATGGTTCTTCACATGTCTCTATCTCCCCATCAAAAATCTGGTTGAATCAATCTCTCTATCTATCCATCCTGGTTTGGAATTGTCTGTCTTAATTTCTCCAACCAAACTTGCTCAGAGACACTCTCTCTATGTGTCTCTCTCTCACTCACTTTCTCCCTCACTGCTTCCCTTTATATATTTCTTTAATATAGTTCTGTCAGAAATGTTTTGCCACAAGAATTCTTGGTTTAGTAATGTCTCTATTTCCCCTGTGGAATTCATTCTAATCGTGTGTCCTAGCCGCCTGTAATTTATGTATGGGACAGACCAATTCAGCTTCCTGTCTCTGTTTTATTCTAAGACTGTCCGTTACTTCTGTTTATTGTCAGAAGCCTGTTGTGGAAGTTTACGATGAAAGATGGACAGATAGAATTAGTGAAAGTATGAAAGTACCAAAACTGCCCAGAGATGATAAAAAAATCAGTGCCGTCTTAAGGCTTGGGCACAATGGGCAGTGCCCAGGGGCCCCACGATTCTAGGGGCCCCATGCTGGGATGCTGCCATATTGTTCATAAGACATCTCTTGGCAGAGTGGATAATTCCTTGATCTCTCCTGGAAAGGCCTGGGATTCAAATCAAACATGACGTGGGTAAGTTGACGAAATTTTTGTTGAAAGTACCATTAAATTATAAATCTTGAGGTTTAATTTTATTGACCGTTTACATTTTTATTCCCGTGGGTGGGTATTGCTGGTAGGGGTCTAGTGCATTGCTTTGCCCAGGGCCTACAATGCTGTTAAGACAGCCCTGAAAAAAATGTCATATATATATATATGTGTGTGTGTGTGTGTGTGCGTGCGTGCGTGCGTGCGCGCGCGTAATATGTATATATAATATGTATGAATTTAAGATAATCAAAAATGCCTAAAGTGTAATCGTGTACGTGTCTATAAAGTTACCAACAATTTGTCACAGGACTTATAGAATTTCACTTCTTGAGTTTAGAAACCAAAAACTTTTGATAATCCATCGTAAGGGTATTTATTAAGTTGAGTTGAATAGAGTTCAGTTACGTGGTTGGTTCTTGGTGGTGTGACTTATTGTCGTAGATTTATGATAGGGGAATTAAGACACAGATTGGTCCCTTCTGAATAGACTAGAACCTGAGGTGACTCAGTGAGAGATAATAATAGAAATAGATTTTCACGAGTGAGATGGTGGAAACTAGGTAATTCTGTCCCTGAGACTCGAGGAGATCCTCTCGCTCAGCCTATCTCTACAGCAGAAAGTATTTGTCAGACAGATATCTCAGTTATATAGAAGTACTATATATCAACCACTCACCGACATACACACACATAAGTGACGACAGTTTGACGTACAAACGTGAAAAACTATAACAATGGAATATAGATATTTTGGGACGAGCTGACCGACACACTTGAATAAGTTTATGTAAATTTTATTTATCATAAAGAATCTCACAACACAGTAAATAAATTTAGACTATCAAATCAATACACAAATAAACATAGGTTAAGGAATCAATAACAGAGTTGACCCATAGGTGTAATCCTTTCCCCCTCTGTTGAACCAAGATCCCGTTATAAGAGAAGTTATTCGCCCCAAAGAGTCACAGATTTCTCTCTACCGTAAATAACAGAGGTATTTTCCTGTAATCTACCCTGAAATAGATAGCATATGTAATCTTTAAGAAGAAAAACAATCAATGGATTATAGAATCAAAGAATTAATCATCCCTGCATTTTCTCGCTCTGACACACTTGTGATCACAAGACATGCTCTCTTACCTAATAGGCACTCTCACCACATCTGGAACAATTGTTTAAGGAACCTACAGCCCATCCAATGGTGTGTTTAGGCGAAACAAGCCCCAGCTTCTCCAATGCTAATAAATTCAACTCTTGGGAAGCGCTCGCTTCACTATGGTACGTAGGATGCTGATAAATGTCACTTCAATTTTTGTCCAGGTAGAAAAATAATTTAAGATGTCTAATGTTCACAAGGGTACAGTAGCTTGAAATAATCGATTATGTTTGTTTTAGTCGCCACCACGGGCCGACTGTAAAACTTTGATTACACTAGTCAACAACCAAAATGTACCAGAAATGAAAATAGCTGATCTTAACTAACTTTGGTGTGCTGAAAACGAAAATGACATTAAAAAATGTTGATTGGCTCTAGTTTTCAAGATATATGCTACTAGTTTATTTAATTACGGTAAATTTATATATATATGACGCAACTGTTGTGGGCGATTGCATAATTTTTTCTAATGACCAATAAAAATGTTACTAGAAGTTGATGATGCAATCCTACCTATGATTACAACACCTTTGTGTATAAATACCTTATCTCTGATAAAATGTTGCCATTAGTTAATGCATTTGTCCTTATCAAAAGTATCGTAGTTAGAAATGCCATAAGGCGTACAGTTTGTATTTTGGCTGCAGAATAGGAGATCAAGATAAGAGCTGGGCGCCACACATATGCTGCAATACATGTGCAGCACATCTTAAACTGTGGTTGACTGGCAAAAGGCAAGCTATGCCTTTTGCAGTCCCAATGATTTGGAGAGAGCCCACTGATCATCTCAACAACTGTTACTTTTGCATGGTCCCTCCAATTGGGAAAGGCATATCAAAGAAGAAAAAATGGACTCTGGAATATCCAAACATCCCCTCTGCAATACTTCCGGTACCACATGGCGATGACCTACCAGTTCCCAAAGTGCCAGAATCCTTTTCAGCTGCTTCCACTGATGAAGAGGACATTGGTGGTCCTGAACCATCAACCTCAAGTGACACAGATTTTGAGCAAACTACATCCACTAAACCACACTTAATAACCCAAGGTGAACTGAATGATCTTGTAAGAGATCTGAATTTACCGAAGAACAAGGCGGAGCTTTTGGATTCCAGATTGCAACAGTGGAATCTCCTGGCAGAAGATGTTACAATTTCTGTGTATAGGAACCGCCAGAAGCCGCTTATTACATTCTTTTTCAAAGAGGGTGACCTTTCTGCGTGCCACAACATTTCTGGTTTAATGGCAGCCCTCAACATCAATTACATACCGGATGAGTGGAGGCTTTTCATTGATTCATCCAAGACAAGTCTTAAAGCTGTTTTGTTGAATAATGGTAATGTGTTACCGTCAATTCCAGTTGGTCACGCAGTTCATATGAAAGAAACTTATGAAAACATTAAGCAGCTTTTGAAGTGTATAAACTACGATCATCATCATTGGTCACTTTGCGGTGACTTAAAAGTGGTCGCTCTTTTGCTTGGACTACAGGGTGGATACACCAAGTACTGTTGCTTTCTCTGTGAGTGGGATAGCCGTGCACGAAGTGACCATTACATCAGAAGACATTGGCCAATCAGGCAGTCATTGCAGCCTGGCAGTAAGAACGTTGAGAACCCAGCAGTTGTCGACACCAGCAAGATTTTGTTGCCACCCTTGCACATTAAGCTGGGTCTCATGAAAAACTTTGTCAAGGCAATGGAGAAAACAGATGAGGCTTTCAAATACCTCATCAGAAAATTTCCAAGACTGAGTGAAGCTAAAATAAGAGAGGGAGTATTTGTTGGTCCGCAAATTTGAAAACTTCTTCATGATGACGAGTCTCTTTGCGTGTTGCATGGCAAGGAAAAAGCAGCATGGCTAGCATTTAAGTCAGTGGTGGACAATTTTCTTGGAAACAACAGATCTGATAATTACAATGAAATTGTAGAAAATCTCCTTCTGAAGTATAAGAGTCTTGGCTGCAACATGTCTTTGAAAATTCATTTTCTGGATTCTCATCTGGATTTTTTTACGTCAAACTGTGGAGCGGTCAGTGATGAGCATGGTGAACGATTTCACCAGAACATTGCTGCTATGGAGACAAGGTATCAAGGCAATTGGAGCCCTTCAATGCTTGTTGATTACTGTTGGACTGTGACAAGAGACACCTCATCGATTGACTACAAGAAGCAAGCAAAGAGAGCTTGAACAGCGACTGAATAATGATGGAATGGGTTCAAATGTGCCTTTTTAAAGCATGATATGTGAACTTTAAATAATGTTTTTATTTTTTCTATAATTTTATGTTAAAATATCAATTAATTGAGTATGTAACCACAATTTTTATAATGCTAAAGTAGAAAGACTAGCTGTTCAGCCCAGAGAAGTAAACAAGCATACATTATTTGTATTACGGTAATGTAAATTCATCATTTAAAAAAAAACCAGAGCCAATTGGTGAATTTCATTATGATATTTGAAATCAGCATGTCAAAATCAATAAGAAATGGTACATTTAATTTCTGGTACAAAAAACTTTTGAAAATTTGTTGACTAGTGTTATTGGAAAAGAAGTCTGGAACTCAATGCCAGGTACAATATAAATTTCAGAAAAATAGTTCTTTTCGTCTAGTTATTCTCTGCTATACATAAACAGAAACCGCTCGAAGGTTTTGGGCTTGACCCAGATACTCAACCCTAATATTATACACGATCCTATGCGTAAATAGAATATGTTCACTTCAGTCATTTATCTTAAATTATAAACCGCAAACTTAGAGCTTGTCTTATCGTTTAAAACTCCCGTGAAATAAATTCTAGTCATTAAAAAAATCAATCATCATGAATTAGAAATAAATACATATCTCGTCAACACTCATGATGAATCAGTGCATTTACTTAGTTAGTTAAAATGTTCTCTGACTGGTTACTAGCAATTTAATTAAATTTATTTATAGCTGAATGAGTTTTAGCTAGAAATATAATTTATTCCGCTATCCACTGTAACACAGTAAACTAGAGAATTATCAAATGACTGACTTAAAAATTAAATCACTCTGCACCCAATCTAGTGAAGATATAATTCGAACTAACAATTCTATCACTTGACACTACTAGTCATATATATATATATATATATATATAATATAAATATAATATATATATAAATATAGTATATATATATATACTAAATATATATATATAATATATTATTATATATAATTATATATATATATATAATAAAATAATAAATAAATTCTTTAAGCACCAAACACGGCGCATAAGGCAGAAACCAGTGCTCTCCAGGTTGTTCGTTGTGACGCCACTCCTCTTAGCTCTTGCACATTATTTAGGCCCAACGTTCTTCCTTTCTCTTATTATTGTTCTTCTGAGTGTTTCTTTTGGTCTTCCTTTTTTCCTCTTACCCTCAGGAACCCAAGTGAGCGCCTGTAGTGGTATTCTGTTGTTTTGCATTCGTAGGACATGACCGATTTATGACCATCGTCTTTTCCTTATATAGTCGGAGACATATTTCTGCCTAGAGTCTTCTCTTATTTGTCGATTAGTCTTGAATTCTTTCCAACTGATGTTCATGAGTTTTTCTAAGACATTTGTTCTCGAATGTATTCAGCTTGTTCTCCAATGATTTTGTTATTTTCCAACTCTCACAGCCGTATGTTAACACTGAGATAACATTTGAATTAAACAGACGAAGCTTGGTATGTATATTCAATGATCGTAATTTCCAAATGTTAGATAATCTATTGAAGGCGCTAGCTGCCAAAGCAATTCTAGTATGAATTTCTCTTGTTGTGTCACCATCCTGAGTCATTTTACTGCCTAAATAATTGAAACTTTCAACTTTCTGTAGTTTTTTTTTTCCCCGTTCAAGATGATATTAAAGGTCTCGTTAGAAAAGTTCATAACTTTAGTTTTAGAGGCATTTATTTGGAGACCTATTTTAACCGAGAGATGACACAAATTATTTATTGCTTCTTGGGATTGTCTTGGTGTTGAACTTAAGAATGCTACATCATCTGCGAAATCCAGGTCCCCCAGGAATTTTCCACTTGTCCATTTTATACCCAATTGTTCATTGTGGGTATAGTTTCTCATAACCCAATCAATAGCTATTCCAAAAAAGTAGTGGTGACATAATACAGCCTTGTTTCACCCATGTTTCTACTGTAAACCATTCTGTATTCCCTTTATTTGTTCTAACACAACATCTTGCATTGTCATATAGCGCTTTGATTATATTCACATATTTTGTTGGAAAACCATAGATTGTAAGTATCTTCCACAATGATGGGCGGTGTAGACTATCAAAGGCTTTTTGAAAATCGACGAAGGTGATAATAAGTGGCGATTGCCTTTCCACTGATTCTTCTATAATTGTTCTTAGTGTGAATATTTGATCAATACATGATCGTTTCGGCCTGAAACCCGCTTGTTCTTCTCTGATCTTTTCGTCAGCATGCAATTTAAGTCTTTCTAACATCATGCAACATAATAATTTTCCAGGTACTGATAATAGAGATATACCACGCCAGTTATTACAGTCTGATAGATCACCTTTCTTCGTTAACTTTACAATAATACTGTCTTTCCATTGTTGTGGTGGTTGTTCTTCTCTCCATACTTCATTTATAATATCTAAAATTCTCAAGAGGTTGTTGTCATTAACTGCTTTAATCATTTCCCCTGAAATTTCGTCAACTCCAGCAGCTTTAAAATTTTTTAATCTTTTAACGGCTTGTTTGATCTCGTCCAGCGTGAATTCATCGCAAGTTATTGGCAAGGTGGTTGTGGGTGTTTCATTATTAAAATCAGGTGTTACTGTTGGTGGTGGTCTGTTTAGCACCTCCATGAAGTGCTCAGCCCATCTCTTCATTTGTTCTTTTTCTGTTGGTATTGAATTCCCTAATTTACCTTTAACAGGTGTTTCCATAGCAGTAGGCTGGTGACATAGTTGTTTTGTAATTTGATAAAGGCACCTACTATTACCAGTTCTTGCAGCATTTTCAGCTTCTACGGCCAGTTCATTGATGAAATGTCTTTTATCTCTTCGAGTTTTTGTCTTCACTTCTTTATTTAACAAGTTATAAGATAGTTTGCAAGATTCAACTGCATTATGTGTACTTGCCGCTAGTAGTTTAAGTTTTGCTGTTTTCCTTTCTTGTATTTTATCCCAAGTATCTTCTCTCATCCATTTTTTTCTTTTTATGTACTAGGTATCCGGTGGTCGCTACTGCTGCTTCTGTCATTGCTGTTCTCAGTTGTTCCCATTTAGTATCGATTGTCTTGGTGGTGATATCGTTGTCAATTTTGCCTAAAGCATCGAAATAGTTGTTCATTTTGACATTATATTCCTCCTTTATATCATTTGATTGCAGTCTGTGTACATCTATTCTTCTATTTTTATTCTGTTGGTATAACTTCTTCAGTTTAATTCTCAGTTTAGCTATGCAGAGGTTATGATCGCTTCCGATCTCTGCACCTCTGTATGCTCTGACGTCTTGAACTGATGAGCGAAATTTAGCGCTTATGCAGAAGTGATCTATCTGGTTCTTAGTTCTGCCATCAGGTGAATTCCATGTTATCTTGTGGATATTCTTATGTGGAAAGATGGTGTCTGCCACAACGAGGTTTGATATTTCACAAAGTTCTAGAAGTCTTTCGCCATTTTGATTCATACAGCCTATTCCATGAGTACCGAGATATCTTTGTACTCCATCGTTGTTGTCACCTACTTTGGCGTTAAAATCACCCATGACTGCTATTATGTCATGCTTGGGTATTGTGTTGATGGTACTTAGAAGTGCTTCATAGAAGTCATCTTTTGTGGTATCAAGAGCGTCGTTAGTTGGTGCATAACATTGTACAATTGAGAGCTTGAAAAATCGTGTCTGAAATCTAGCTAATATTAGCCTCTCATTGATAGGTACCCAGCTGATAAGCGATGCTGCTGCTTTCTGTGTCATTAGGATGGCTACTCCCTCTGTGTGACGATTATCATTACTACCAGAGTATATAATTTGCTTTTTTTCTTCTGAAATATATTTTATGCCCTTCCCCGTCCATCTACACTCGCTGACACCCAATAAGTCCAACTTATAATTATCCATTTCTTTAATTACTTCTTCCAATTTTCCGTCTTGATACATAGTCCTTACATTCCAGTATCCAATTTTAAAAATCTCCTTAGCCCCCAAGATATTAGAGTGATATATATATATATATTACCTTCACACAAACTTCTAAGATTTTCTCCACGAGAAACTAAGACTCTACTTTTACGGTGTTTCTAGAACTCGCGCTAGAAGTCTCTCTAAAGCTGTGGCAGTACTGAATGAATGAAGTCTAAACTGCTGGGGTATAAATATCTGAAACTGACAAAGAATCAAAGGGAAAGTTGTAACTAGCAGGCTCTTTCCAGATGTTGGCACCTTTTTGGAAAATCTACATAAATTCTATCTCATTCTGCGAATCAAACAACTTTTATCTCACCAATGCCGAAGCCAGGTCTATATTAAGATCTAGATGAAATAGAATCTACATATATTATCGCCTCACTCTCGCCATCTGCAGAAGTGGTCGTAAATGAATTATAGCGAGAGTCTTTGATATGGCGGTTCGCATCTTGTAAATTAACTTACAACGAACGAATCCAGGCAAAGGCAATAGACAAATTGTCTTCCCTTTCCGTCACTGACTGATCTCATTAAGGCGATTTTTATGATCGCTGCCGAGATAATTACAGGTGAGCGGGACCCGGTCTGCTCGCTAACCTGCATCAAAGAGAATGAAATTAAATGCTACCAGCCATAAACTGCTTGCTAAATTATAAGAAAGTCAGAGGTTTGAATATGGGTGGGTTAAATTCCTACAGGCGTAGGTGACAGAGAAGGTGGAAGCAAGAAATGAAGATAAAGACAAAGATATATGAAATCATTTAATCATAATCTACCACACTTATCTGTATCTCAGACTGCAATCACGGTCACTCCATGATTTCTCCAGGTCTGAGTAAAGGGTTGTGTGTTAGGTGTAGGGGGAACGACTAAGTAAGTAAGTAAGTAAGTGTTAGGTGTAGAACTATCTGAGGGTTGTAAATCTTACTTTCCCTGATCCAGGTTTCTTGTCATCGATGAAGACAGAGGCATCTGGTGTAGACTACCCGAGAGAACTGGGGGAAGAAACAATATGACTTCAGTAATCCTCCATTTGGGATAGATTCATTATCAAGTCCATGTGTCGCCCGTCCGTCAGAATTCACAGTACACACCAATATGTGTCTTTTGTACTGATAGCTCTACAGTTTGTGCATGTGAAACAAACAATATATAAGCATACTACACACCATAGTTTTATTTACCGTTTTGCATAACTCAATAAAACAGATATATCATAAAAGGCATCTTCTACATCTACCGTTAGCCACCGACACTGATTGCCCTTAATAGCACATGCTGTCTGCTTTATATTAACCATGTTCACCAAAGTATTGCAAAAAATCAAATCTCTTGTTACAATCATTATTTGATGTTTCTGGCTCTACTCATTATCAAGAAATGAAATATACAATCTTACAAAGCAGTTCATACTTCCGTAACATTATTATTATTAAAATGCACTGTCTGCATTTACTTCTTTTTATTTAATGCTTAAAGTAACATGTGGGAATAAAAGGGTATAGTAGGCAAGATAAGTGAGAATGGAAGGGCAGAATGTTAGACGGGCCTGCGAGCCCAATTCTTAACCCTTTGAAAATAAAGTTCGTTCGTTCGTTCTTTATCTCAATACACTTTGGAAGTGAATTATTCCTTTAAAACTTAGAGCATTGAAATATTATCTCAGCACACACAAAAATTAGCAAATAAGCTCTACCTATAAATATGCTTTAACTTCCATTCAATGGCAAAAAGGGGAGATAATCCACCCAATTAGATTATAGTCAAAAGTGACATCACGGGTGTTAATTCATCCAAATAGATAATAGTCTGCTATGACACTCATCAGAGATATGTATCTATCAAATACATATATATCATATATAAATATATAAATATAAATATAAATAAATATATATAAATATAAATAAATATATATATATATATATATATATATATATATATATATATATATATATATATATATGTGTGTGTGTGTGTGTGTGTCACGTCACTCACCCACTACTTGACTGTACTTTTGCAAAAAAGAGACACTTTTGTCAAAAGAAAGGCTTATGCCTATGGCTGCTGTGACGTATAATGGAAATATAGCCTACAGTATCCGACAGCCTTTCATGACCTCGGCGTAGTTCTATTATTCGCTAGCAAGCCATGCATTAACACCCTGCGTTTACTCATTTTAATCCATGCCTCTTTTTCTTGAGACGTAAACAAACAGACAAATTACCAACTTCCGCAAATTGCCAGTCCTAACGGGGTTTGTTTACCTGAGTTTCTCACGCGAGCTGAATCTGTCAATCATCGGACATCGGACAGACCGCACGTGGGATTAACACTTAACGCTTTGATCTTCAGATACGGGAGAAATTTCTGACGTCGATTAGCATTTCATCTCGAGACGCGAGCGATTTTGAAAGAAACCCCGTTATCGTAACGAGGTCCTTTTGATGTTGGTAAACCAGCGCTCGACGAGAGAAACGGTGGCCGGCTCAGAGGACCTTCATCTGGGCCACAGTTTCTGAATTCTTATAGTTCGCACGTTAATGCAATATGAACACCATTAGGGATCAGAAAGCCAATGAATATATATAAACAATGGTTCCTTAAACTCACTAATCAGTTGTCGCTCAGAATTTTTGATAATCTAAGCACGTTATTCTAGAACCATTGTGGGAGTGTGTTAATAGTATCCCGTGGGGATTGTTTCATTTCTGATTTGTGGTAATAGAAATTAGCATTTACGTAATTTAATGTGTTAAGTTTACCATTATAATTCACTGTGATTTTATAGCGTTAAAACTAGTGGAATAAATAACGCGTAGCTATTTTTCTTTGCCAGAGGTGCAGTTAGAATGTAATTTCCATCACCCACTTCTCACACCAGAAGATACGGTTTAGTTGACTGATTAAGTGTTAAGCGCGACTATAGTGGCGGAATAGGATTCACGTTTATTTCATTTTATGTTATAGTAAGTGACTATTGTTTATACCTTATGACTAAACTAACAGGCGCCGACAATAAAATAACTATTAACGACAGACGATATTTGTAAGTGCGCGTAGGGGTAATTAAACAATAGTTGACAGTGTGAGCTGATCGTTAACGCGCGCGCAGAGGGGCGGGAAGGTGCATACCTTGGTCCGAACCTGAAAGTGCAGCGTGGGCGAAAAGCTGACCGTATAGTTGTAAATAAAGTCACCGTGTGACTTAACTTTTAGCAGGACTTCTGGAGTGGGAATGAGATCGTCTTGTCCCAGTCCGTGTACATATAGAATAGTTGCATTTCTTTTTCATAATGTCTTGTTTATTTCTCGCAGACCTGACAGAGCGGCCAGCGGTTTTTTCTTTATTATTGTCTCCAGTTACTGATTGGATTTATGTTGTCTTCTTCGTGGCTTACGAGTCCCCAATCAGTTGTGAACAGGACTGGCTAAATGACAAATAAACGTGTAACTATTAAGTTTAACTGGACTATCAATACCCAGATATTTTTTCCAATTTATCAGCCCACGGGAGTGGTATATGAAATAATATCAATATCTGACTTTTGACAGTCGTAGCACCGGATTTATCCAGAAAGTTGCGCTGTTTCAAAATCGGCACTCACCACAGAGCCAGTCGAAAGGATTTACTAATCACTCAATTACCATCATCAGTTACATTTTTTTAGCAACTAGCTGTGTCCTAATAATAGAAATATTTTTTTTTTCATTTCTTTGCTGTGAACACAAGATCTAGATTTTTCTCTACCATTAACTAGTCGAGGGGACATTATTGATCTAGGAGTACACCATCAAACTTGGCGTCCACCTTATAAAGTTATCGTCAAGGCTGGACTGGGGCCAAATTTGGCACTGAACACTGACATTATCAATATCGATAAATATATTTAGGATAACTGTATATTCCAGGAAATATCACCAAGATTAGGTAAGGAGCGAAAGCGTGGCCACGTATGACAGAGAGAGAGAGAGAATGAATATTTTCTTGTTACGGTAGCTTGTACCAAACTGGTTATTTTGCTTTTAAAATTGTTTACTTTACGGAGTCACACTTATTAGGAACTGTGTTCTTTCTTTACTGTCTATACTGTAACCTAGTGCTAAACTTTTAACCTTTGGGATTATTAACTTGTTGGGTTCTTATCTTCTCAATGAGGGGAGGGCACAGGTATTCTGTTATTGTTCTATATATATGAAATTCTGATGTATTTGTGTCGTGAAATATTCTAATCCCCATATATAAATTAAAACGTAAATGTAAAGCCTAACAACTAAATTTAATAAAAGGAAAGAAGAATGGTAAAGAACAGTGCTGTCACAATGACTGTACTCGAAATCCCCCTTGTTTTCTACTTCGTCTGCAAATTGTAACGCTTTCACGTTGATAGTAAAAGCCTACTGTATCACTACACGCTTTCTTCAATGAAACGTGTACTGCCTTTCTAAGAAAAACCTTGAGATACGCAAGCTGATCAATGACCTAGATTTAATATTTCATTCATTCCATTCTATACACGGCGTAACTAAAAGACAGATGAAAGCAGGAGAGAGAGAGGGACGACTGAAGGCAGGAAGCATGCAACACTACACGCGTCGCGCGATTAATAGTAACGCCAATCCCACGTGTAAGGCCAGCACTAACTTTTTTTCAAATAAACAGTGTCAGAAAAACACTACAACTACTACAAGAATCAGGTTTTAAAACATGAAAAATGCTTATTAGGAAACCTGAAATTCTACTGATTTACATCTAAGCTCCTGAAAGTACAGAAGACACCCTATGACATAGAAGTGAACGCGTGGTAAAAAACAAATATACGACTATCTTTGGAAAACACATATTTTGAACGCCACCATGTAGCTCGCTTTAACTTATATATTATTGTACGGCAGGACTTGCTAGCCAAGAATATGTTATGTGTTACGCCTTTAGTCTGTTAATAAAATAATTATGGCCAAAATACAATAGTGGGGGTGCCTGACAGCATAAAATCATTTCTGCTCATAAAATTTTTTTTATAACGTGTTTGAAAAACATTACGTTACGGAAATAGCCTACCATGTTAACTCCTATTTGATTGGCGGGAATGAGATGTAAGACTAAACACGATTAGTTGGACTGCAAATACTAGTTTTCTGTTGTTATGGGAAACGAATAGAAGGGGTACTTTTTTGAAAAGATGTGTAGACATGGCATGATTGGTTAGATCTGCCAATATAGTCAGTTCAGAGCGTCTGTTCCGTGCCACATCATGTAATAAACCTATTAAGAACAGTGCGTTGAGCACCAGTGCATATTTTTTTTCTAAAATAAAAGCCTGGGACAAGAGGCAGATCGGAATTTGTGCCTATTCATTGCCAGTCAACGAAACTGTTTATTTCCATTGAATTGTGGTAAGCTGAAATATTTGATATCTTTTTAATGAAAATTGAATGTGAATTGATGATTTATGTCTATATATATGTGTGTAGTTCAGTGGCCAACTTGAGAAAAGCCTAAATATTGCTCCAACCTGAATAGGAGGTGTCGGAAAAAAGTAAAACTGCATGGGATTGCCAAACAGTACACTGACACCTATCTTATGGACTAGGAAGAAATAATGCTGGAATGGCAGAGGCGTAGTAACCATTAGGAAGGAGTATAATGGTGTAATTTGTTTCAGATGAAGCTAGCAGTGGCCTACAGCCCTGAACACAAGTGTTTGTTATGTATTGTGCTCATTGTGGAAATGGATTATGACTTAGTTTTGAAATAGGAGGTACAACCTTCTTGTTTCAGGGACGGTGGTCAAAAGTCAGTGAGGCAGCATTTGGCCTGAGTTACTGAATCCTGAGGCTGACAGCATACTACTGGGTCCAGATAGCGACCAGTGAGGTGGCTCCAGAACTCATTGAAGTAATCGAGCAGAGGAGTCTTTTACTGCAGTCCTCACGAAAGTTAAGAAAGTGTGGCCATGGAGCTCAACATTATGTGCCCCCTCTAAAATTGACAGTAAATAAAGAGGGAATATAAACTGCTTAAATTGACAGGGACTGTGAACTTTTCCCAATGATAAGACACTTGAAGTCATGATGACAAACAACACTCTAGCTTGAAAACCAAAACCAGTATTAACTCAGATTACTACTTCACAACTTACACACATAAGATAAGAATAATAAAATATGTCAATAACAAGAGTAAATTGATAAACTGTGTATATACTACTTGTAAGAATATTGATTGTGATTCCTGGTTCACTGTGTAGTTGAATCAGGATATCTCTATGTAAAGAAATTAATACATATATATATATATATATTTGACTTTTCAAACTGACTCTTTTAAGATAGTCTTATAGAGTGTTACATGTGTGTGAGTGTCACTGTGTTGTAAAGTGCTGTGGAATAAATTAAATTGTTTATCTGTCTGTTGTTGTTGTGACTTACACTTCATCATATACATACCCTAGACATATAACGTAGTCATCACAATATTCCAGAATAATTCTGACTGAGGTATACATATGTGGCAGCAAGTAAGGTTATCTGTAAAACACTACACCTATTAGATACAGATACCTTCACAGCTGATCTCAGTCAGTACGCTAAGTCCCCTATAGATATTTATAAAATCCCACTTTACCACAATTTGATCTTTCTCTTATAGATATTCGATGTTGTAAAGTTTAATGATAATAAACAACAAAAGAACTAAACTTTGTGTGTTGGTCATACCCATACCCAAATTTACCATAGTTTTTCACGTTTGTGTGTCTTGCTGTCACATAGCTGTGTGTGTGTTTGTGTTTAGTGTAACTTATATTTCCAGATATAGGGAGGTGCAAGATTGTCTTATACTAAATTATTGTCGTATAGATAGGCTGGACTAGAGAAACTACTCAGTCCAGAGACAGATCTTCTCCTTAAACTATTCACTCATGAAATATATTTCTTACACCTGTACTTCTCACGTACTATCACCATCCCCTATACTCAGGCGGTACCATAATTAACTTTAAAACCTATCTAAACGCGACAGCTGCTTTTGCTTTGAGATGGGTTCTTTCGTGACCAAAGTTTTTGGATTGCAGTGCCGTGGTCTGGTTTGTAATAAGGCTAAATACTGAGAACAGCGAAATCCCATTTTACTAGAGACAGATTTATGGGACCACGCACCCGTTTTTCCTGGACCATTTTCCAATATTCCATTAATTAATTCATGGACACTCGTTTCATTTGAATTATGTCTCCGGGAGATACATTACTTTACCGTGTGAATACTCATTACATTCCCTACTACTGCGAAGATAGTTACTGTATCTATTACATCCCACTAATGACTGCGAGACACCAGCAACCTGTTCTGGGAAAACGATTTGCACAGGTGAGTGAAAATTATCCTATCATCCAATTTTCGGGTGTTAGCAACTGGGATGTGTGTGTAGGGAAAATTTAATGAAAACACATTTATATGATTGAAAGGTAAGTTGAAAAAGAGAGAACGAGAGAAAAATAGCTCCCATGATACATGTGTTTCTTCCCCAGTTACTGTCAACATTCTTCTTAACACCTTGTCCTCAGAACTTCTTAGCTGCACGTTCTGTCACAGCTGGCATACCTATATGTAATGCATTATAATCGTGCATGACATTCACTCCAGAGGGACAGGAAACAAGATGGGCAGAGCACTTCAGAGAAACTCTGAACAAGAAACCACCAGAGACACAATTGAATGTTCCTGAGGCTGAAAACGATCTAGATGTAAATACAGACATTCCACGAAAAGAAGAAATCATCACAGCAATCAAAGGGTTAAAGCACGGAAAAGCTCCTGGCCATGATATCTTAAATGCAGAGCTATTGAAGACAGACCCTGAGCTAGCAGCAGAACTATTAGATCCACTATTTGCACAAGTCTGGAATACGGGGACAACACCATCAGAGTGGAACAAAAGAATAATTGTCAAATTGCACAAGAAGGGAGATCTTGCAGACTGCAATAATTGGAGAGGAATCACTCTTCTCTCAGTTCCCAGCAAAATACTAGGCAGGATAATTATACAGAGAATTTCAAAAGCAGTAGACCACAAACTGAGGAAAGAACAAGTAGGATTTAGAAAGAACAGAAGATGTGTAGATCATATATTCACTCTCAGGAACATTATAGAGCAGTGCTCAGAATGGCAAAGACAGCTGTACATTAATTTCATTGATTTTGAAAAGGCTTTTGACAGCATACATAGGGACAGTTTATGGAAAATACTGAGGGCTTATGGAATTCCAAGCTGCATAGTGTCAATCATAAAAAGCCTCTATGCCAACTTTACGTTTAGTGTTGGGCAGAGCAACCTAACCTTTGAGGTGAAGACAGGAGTACGACAGGGCTGGCCCATATCAACCACTCTATTTTTAGCAGTCATAGATTGGGTGATGCGCCAGACAACATTTGGCAGTCCAAGAGGAATAAGATGGACTACATTTTCTACATTGAAAGATCTGGAATATGCAGATGACATTGCACTACTATCACATTCACATCAACACATCCAGGAAAAAACGGATAGACTTAATAAGTTTAGCCAGCAGATGGGCTTGAACATCAATTTAAAGAAGTCAGAGGTCATGACGCTCAATGTGAGCAACCCTGAGTCCATATCAGTAAGGAATCAGCAACTGGTACAGACAGACACCTTCACATACCTAGGATGCATAGTAACACCAGACGGCGGGGCAGGCAAAGACATCAACATCAGAATGAATAAGGCAAGAACATCCTTTTTTAGCCTAAACAACATCTGGAAGTCCTCTCAATACAGCACAAGCTTAAAATTATATCAGAGCTGTGTGCTTTCTGTGCTTCTCTATGGTGCGGAATGCTGGAGAGTTACAGAGAAGGAAATGTCGAAATTGTCCTCTTTTCACACAACAGCCTAAGAAAAATTCACCGAATCTTTTGGCCGAATACCATCACCAACCAAGATCTGCTTACTCGAAGCAAGCAAGAGGACATGCACACCATCATAGCTGGCAGACGCTGGAGCTGGGTTGGCCATGTCCTCAGAAGAGACCCCGATGCCATCACAAGAACAGCTATGCTTTGGACCCCTGAAGGAAAACGAAAGAGAGGCCGACCAAAAACAACATGGCGGAGGACTGTGGAGGCTGAGATGCAAAGAATGAACCAGAGTTGGGGCACTGTACGAAGGATGGCCGCCGACCGAGCAAAGTGGAATCAATTTGTTGTTGCCCTACAAGACGCCACTAGGCGCGATGGCCACTGACTGCTTTGACGGTCGGCGGCTAAGGAGCAAAGAAGAAGAAGAAAGATGACATTCACTCAATTCCCTTTACACCCCTCCCTATGGAGCATGGAACCACCGCTGAAGCTGTTTCACGTGCAAGAAACCAACATCAAAATATGCATACGCTCTTGCAAGCAGTGGTTTCTGTAGCGATTCTTTTATATGGTGTAGTGAAATTGACCGAGATACAACGGTAAAATACTCCAAAGATAACATTTAAGGATAAAAAACATAATGCGTAAGCTGCTGATGTACATGATCGCCTAGACCGCGGGTCATCATCCTCTATAAATTTTGCCTTGCTAGACAGGAGGGGAACGGAGGATCAAAAAGGAAAAAAATATGACTGGAAAGATTGCGTAGCAAGGCTAAGGAGACGCAATTGGGGGGGATGGAGGAAAGTAAAAAATTCACGTCCCCCAAATTGACACGAGGTACGGAAATGGACGCTTTTGCGATACTAAGATTTTGATTTGAATTGAGCGGCAGAACGCGGATGGTAGGAAAATTACAAAAATTTAAAAAGTAAATTTTCTTAATATTAATGTTAGGAATATAAAAATTAGCTGGCCGGATGGCCTATTCTGAGCAGTGAACTAATATGATCTTAATTTTACAAACGGATAGATAATATTGAAGATAATGACAAAAGACAGTGTAGTTCACATCATCGCTAGACTATATTGAATCTAAAAGTGTCACAATTTGCACACAAAAAACACGACCTTGGGAACAGGTGTTCAAAGTTACTTATTATGGAGGAGAGGGGTTTTGAGCGGTAGCTGTGTCTAAATATAACTTTTTACGACAAAATTTTAAGGGGAGAGAAAGGTTGCTTCAAAAATCAAGCACATTTTTTTTTAGAAACACAAGTAGAGACGGACAGACTAACAGATAACCATCCATACTTGACTGAAGCATGACTGAAATGACTTTAGTGTAGAAATTTGAAATTAAAAATAAACCTTGGCAGTGATTGGCCACAGACAATCATATCATTAGCGCTCAGAGCGCATTTGGGGTCATTCTTCAATAATTGTTCAGTGTTAGACACAGATTTTAAAGTGTGGTGTGTTCCCATATGAAAGACAGTGAATAAATTTAGGGACGCCATACTATAGCCAGCAGCTCAGCTGAGTTTTGCTAGCAATTCTGTGTTATGTATTCTTAATCTGAGCTGTGAGTTTTCTATCGACAACAAAGCAGAGTCTATTCGGTGGGTGACTTTACTCGAGTGTATCTGTGCAGTTCTTGTGACAGAGACCACCATTATTGCCCGCCAGCACGGAGAGGTGGGACCGCAAGTTTTCAGCACCAGAGCTACAAAAAGATGAGTGAGCCTCTGGTCTGCTGGACATTCACCAACTATTGGTAGTGACTAATATCCCCATAAAAATTCCCACCAGTTTCTGGACACGGTGTAGTCAATATAGACAGGTGTGATGAGACCACCCCAACAGCACAGACAATAAATATCCTCCCTAGTAGCTGACTACCAGAACATTTGAATAAAACTAACTATTCTAGTACTTAAATATGTACACTTTTGTATTTATTATGTAACATTCCATGCATAATTTTCATAAATTTTAAATCCTTCTTTTAAAACAAGTTCTGGTCAAAATAAAACTTGATCCAGAACAAATAAATGTAATATAATTATATCAAAAACTTTATACACGTGAGTTAGTTCAGTGTATTTTAACACTTGTTAATCTTATTAGTCTTCTTAAATGCCTGTGGGTGTATTTATAACTAACACACCACATTACACATCATTACCCTAGACACTTTACGTAGCCACATTCATTAAGAAAAAAAAAATTAAGTGTGAGGTCGTAGTGGTAGCAAGAAAGGCCTTCTGATAATTCTCAACCACATTTTATCTCAGGAGCCTTCACAGCTGGCCTCATACAAGTTACATGTAGTAATAACACCATCATACAATACCATCAACACCACTACATAAATTGGGGTCTTGTCCAGGGATAATTAGCCCAACAGTAAAATTAGGATCTCCTGGTGGGAGAAATAAAAGTAGGGAAATAAATTGTAAAATTTCCTTTAAAATTAAAAGTGTCCCTGCAGATAAAAGTTGGTGAATCTTCACAGCCAGTAATAATTAATTAGTTAACTGGTTAGTTAGAATTAGTTAGACTATAGTCATATAGTAATTAGAAGTACTTAGTGTATTTACTGGTTAGAGATTTATCTTGTATATTATTATATTGTCCAAAAAGTATGGCAGAGCTAGCAAAGTTTAGATCAGCTGCTGTGCTCACTGCGAAGGAGATGGGGATGGATGGTCAAATTTTAATTCAATACGTAACGACTGAATGTGATAAATATATTGAACGGGAAGAAAGGAGATTAGAAAAAGAGGCTGAAAGAAAATTAGAGGCTGACAGGTTAGCTGAAGAAAAGAGATTACAAATTGAGGCTGATAGAGAAATTAAGAGGCTGCAGATTGAGGCAGAAGAAAAACGACAGCAAAGGGAGGCAGAAGATAAAAAGGCCGAAAGGGAGGCAGAAGATAAAAAGGCCGAAAGGGAGGCAGAAGATAAAAAGGCCGAAAGGGAGGCAGAAGATAAAAAGGCCGAAAGGGAGGCAGAAGAAAAAAGGTTGACTGCCGAAAGGGAGGCAGAAGATAGAAGGTTGCAGAGGGAGCACGAATTACGACTAAGGGAGCTGGAATTACAAGGCCCGGCCCCTGAAAATGGTGCCAGCCCTTTTGCCTCAGATGCTACGCCCAGTATGGGAGCCTCAAACTCAGCTATGGGGTTTCATTTAGACCATTTTGTTGAAAAAGACGATGACATAGAGGGGTACCTAGGACGTTTTGAGTTATTAGCTACTACATATGGGTTAGAGAGAGAGAGGTGGAGTTTAAAGCTATCACAGGGATTGAGGGGTGCTTCTTACGAAGTATTTGCCAAAATGAACAGGGAAGACCAAGACAATTATGACATGTTAAAGCAGGCTTTGTTATTAAGGTACGAGAAGAATGGTGAATTTTATCGTAAGAGATTTAGAAATGCCAAACTGTTGTCTGGGGAGACATACCACCAATTCTCTGCCAGACTAGAAACCTATTTGGAGAAATGGACGGCTCTGGGGAAGACCCAAGATCTTAAAGAAATGATCATGATTGAGCAATTGAGAGAGTCCATGGCTCCAGACATGAGAAAATTTCTCATGGAACAAGGTGCAGAGAAGTTGGGGGAAATTTTAAATGTTGCTGAGAGGTATCAGGCAGCTCAGGCAGAGGTAAGTGGTGCTAAGAAGAAGCACATAGACAATTTTAAAGCTCCACAGCAATTTAATAAATTTGATAATAGAGAGCAGGGAAATAAGGGTAGGACAAATTTTGAGCGGCCAAGAAATGACTATCGCGACAGAAACTCACAGTTCAATGACCAAAAGTTCAATGAAAGAAAACCGTTGAACCAAGGAAAAAGATGGTGCAAATGGTGCAAGAAGGATAACCATAACACCGAATTTTGTAGAAGGAAACCTTCAAACATTGCTGCAATGAAGTCGGGGACGCAAAGATTAAAGGTTAATCCTAAGGGACAACAGGAACCTTATCACCCCCCAGTTTGTGAAGATGTTATTTGTAATGGGGTCACCATAAGGTGCCTTTATGATACAGGTTTGGATTATGATTCAGTTGTGAAGTCTAGCCTAGTGGACCCAAGTCAGTATACCACAGAAACAGTGGAAATACAAGGGGCGACTAGGACATACCACTCATGACACTTCCCATCGCAAGGATAACGGTGAAAACTCGCTATGTGGAAGGAGAAATCAGAGCAGCAGTGATAGATGAACCAATCTACCCTCTGATATTGGGGTGTAGATACGTCTTCTTGGGGAATCCCGAGAAACCTGTGATCATGGCGACAGTGCAGACCAGGTCACAGAAGAAGGAGGAAGAAGGTGAACCTATAAATGCTCATCCAGAGGAGATGAGGAAGGCGCAGGCTGAGGATAGGACACTCAAGCCCTGTTTTAAAAAATTGCCCAAATGCCACACACCTCCGAGCAAGGGGGAATATTTCATGAAGAATAAACTCTTATACAGGAAAGCCGGAACTGGAACAAATGGTCACAACCAGCTGGTTCTTCCCATTTCATATAGAGATAAAGTGATGGAACTCGGACATGCGATTCCCTTCAGTGGTCACATGGGGATCAGCGCCACGGACAGCGTATAGCTTGTCATTACTTCTGGCCAGGGATAACGGAGGATATAAAAAAGATATGTCAAATCCTGCCCAGAATGTCAAAGGGTAGCTCCAAAGCACTGGACTGCTCCTGCAACTCTAGGGGAAATGCCCATAGTGGGAACACCGTTTGAGAGGGTTGCAGTGGATATTGTAGGACCTCTCACTCGGACCAAGAGGAGGAACAGTTACATCCTTACTCTGGTGGACACTTGTTCTATGTGGGGAGAGGCGGTAGCCCTGCCATCAATTGATTCAAAACATGTAGCAGAGGCACTACTTACAATATTTACCCGATTAGGATTCCCGCATCAAATCTTGACGGATAATGGTTCTCAGTTCAAGGGGAAACTAACGGAAGAAGTTTTTAAGCTATTTCAAGCCAGGCACTTTCATTGTAGTCCGTACCATCCACAAGGGAACGGCCAGGTAGAGAGGTTCAACGGGACTCTCATTTCTATCCTGAGAAAGCTGGCACACGAAAAACCGGATCTGTGGGATCAATTCCTGCCCGCCGCATTGTTTGCGTACCGGGAGGTACCACATAGTTCAACCGGGATGGCTCCCGCAACTCTGCTATTTGGGAGGCCAATAAAAGGGCCTTTAGAAGCTCTATTAAGGACCTGGACAGATGAGAAGGCGGAAGAGACTTTTACCTCATCGTATCAATACGTGAACGAACTGACCACTCGTTTGAAAGCTGGATGGAAACTGGCAAATGATAATTTGAAACAAGCCAGGAAGAAACATGCAGCATATTTTAATAGGAAGGCAAAGGACAGGGAACTGGCAGTCGGAGAGAAGGTGCTGCTTTTACTACCCGGAAGCCAGAATAAATTACAAATTGGTTGGCAAGGTCCATATACGGTTCTAGAGAAGGTGTCTAGAACAAACTATAAAATTGACAAAAAGGGGAAGGAAAAAGTTTATCATGTAAACCTGTTAAAGAAGTATCTGGACAGACCACTCCAGGAAAGCACCCCCTTATTGACCTTAGCTATTGCAACCCAGATGCAAAAGGAACCACTCACCTCACATGAATACCCATTACATCCTTGTGAAACCGCAGCACAGGTAAAAGTCAGTAAGCACCTGACTAAAAATCAGAGGGAGAGAGTTCAACAAGTTCTGGAGGAACATACAGATGTATTAACAGATAAACCAGGCCATACAAATTTGCTACAGTATGACATGAAACTGGTAGACTCAAACCCAATCTGTATGAGAGCCTATTCTATTCCGTTCGCGAAGGAGAAGGCATTAAAGGAAGAAATAGATTATTTATTGAAGGAGGGGATTATTTCGCACAGTGAATCATCTTTTAGTTCTAGTGTCGTTTTGTTGAGGAAACCGTCTGGGGAACACAGACTGTGCATAGATTACAGGAAACTGAATGCTGTCACAGAAGGACAAGTGGATCCATTACCAGACACAAAACAGTTATTTGCCAGACTGAACAAGGCAAAATACTTTTCAAAAGTGGATCTTAGTAAAGGCTATTACCAGATCCCAGTGAAGCCTGAAGTGAGACCTTATTTGGCTTTTAGCACTTCGGATGGACATTATGAATTCAATATGCTACCATTCGGACTGAAAAATGCTCCGAGTGTGTTTTCAAGGATGATGCGAAAATTGTTGGACCCCCTGAATAACCCATGTATCACGAATTTCATGGATGATATACTCGTCGCCACAGAGACATTTGAAGAACACATTGAAGCTCTGGAGATGTTGTTTGATAGACTTCGGGAGGCGAACTTAACTGCTAGGCCAACAAAATGTTGTATTGGATGCAAAGAGTTGGAATTCTTGGGGCACACTGTATATCAGGGTAATATGACCCCTGATCCTAAGAACTTGGAAAAACTGCAGAGAGCACCTAGGCCGCAAACCAAAAAGGACGTGCGATCATTCGTGTCGTTATGCGGATTTTATCAGAAATACATCAAAAATTTTAACGCCATTTGTGCTCCTCTGACTGATCTGACTCGCAAGGGACTTCCAGATAAAATTATTTGGACTGCACAATGTGAATTAGCGTTCCAAGAGTTAAAGGAAAAACTCACTAGCAAGCCTATTCTCAAACTGCCTGATTTGACACAGGACTTTGTCTTAAGAACCGATGCCAGTAATGTAGGACTTGGAGGGGCTTTGTTGCAAAGATCATCTTCACCTGATGGGGAACTGAAACCAGTCGCTTATGCAAGCCGCAAATTGAATAAGGCGGAACAAGGATACTCCACAAGCGAAAAAGAATGTTTAGCATTAATCTGGGCAATAAAGAAGTTTCAAATCTATCTGTATGGTAGGACTTTTGTGGTGGAGACGGATCATCAGCCTCTCGTGTTCTTGTCTCAGGCTAAGCATGATGAAAACGCAAGATTGCTGAGGTGGTCTTTATTGCTTCAACCATATCAGTTCAGTATCCAATATATCCCAGGCAAATTGAATGTCGGTGCAGATTTCCTCAGTCGGCACCCCTGTGATCAAAATTAGAGTAGTGGCAGACGTGAGGAGTAATTTTACCTATGTGTATCGCTGGTTTTGGAACTTGCCATAGGCATGTTTTCAAGTGGGGAGATGTGTAGTGAAATTGACCGAGATACAACGGTAAAATACTCCAAAGATAACATTTAAGGATAAAAAACATAATGCGTAAGCTGCTGATGTACATGATCGCCTAGACCGCGGGTCATCATCCTCTATAAATTTTGCCTTGCTAGACAGGAGGGGAACGGAGGATCAAAAAGGAAAAAATATGACTGGAAAGATTGCGTAGCAAGGCTAAGGAGACGCAATTGGGGGGGATGGAGGAAAGTAAAAAATTCACGTCCCCCAAATTGACACGAGGTACGGAAATGGACGCTTTTGCGATACTAAGATTTTGATTTGAATTGAGCGGCAGAACGCGGATGGTAGGAAAATTACAAAAATTTAAAAAGTAAATTTTCTTAATATTAATGTTAGGAATATAAAAATTAGCTGGCCGGATGGCCTATTCTGAGCAGTGAACTAATATGATCTTAATTTTACAAACGGATAGATAATATTGAAGATAATGACAAAAGACAGTGTAGTTCACATCATCGCTAGACTATATTGAATCTAAAAGTGTCACAATTTGCACACAAAAACACGACCTTGGGAACAGGTGTTCAAAGTTACTTATTATGGAGGAGAGGGGTTTTGAGCGGTAGCTGTGTCTAAATATAACTTTTTACGACAAAATTTTAAGGGGAGAGAAAGGTTGCTTCAAAAATCAAGCACATTTTTTTTAGAAACACAAGTAGAGACGGACAGACTAACAGATAACCATCCATACTTGACTGAAGCATGACTGAAATGACTTTAGTGTAGAAATTTGAAATTAAAAATAAACCTTGGCAGTGATTGGCCACAGACAATCATATCATTAGCGCTCAGAGCGCATTTGGGGTCATTCTTCAATAATTGTTCAGTGTTAGACACAGATTTTAAAGTGTGGTGTTTTCCCATATGAAAGACAGTGAATAAATTTAGGGACGCCATACTATAGCCAGCAGCTCAGCTGAGTTTTGCTAGCAATTCTGTGTTATGTATTCTTAATCTGAGCTGTGAGTTTTCTATCGACAACAAAGCAGAGTCTATTCGGTGGGTGACTTTACTCGAGTGTATCTGTGCAGTTCTTGTGACAGAGACCACCATTATTGCCCGCCAGCACGGAGAGGTGGGACCGCAAGTTTTCAGCACCAGAGCTACAAAAAGATGAGTGAGCCTCTGGTCTGCTGGACATTCACCAACTATTGGTAGTGACTAATATCCCCATAAAAATTCCCACCAGTTTCTGGACACGGTGTAGTCAATATAGACAGGTGTGATGAGACCACCCCAACAGCACAAACAATAAATATCCTCCCTAGTAGCTGACTACCAGAACATTTGAATAAAACTAACTATTCTAGTACTTAAATATGTACACTTTTGTATTTATTATGTAACATTCCATGCATAATTTTCATAAATTTTAAATCCTTCTTTTAAAACAAGTTCTGGTCAAAATAAAACTTGATCCAGAACAAATAAATGTAATATAATTATATCAAAAACTTTATACACGTGAGTTAGTTCAGTGTATTTTAACACTTGTTAATCTTATTAGTCTTCTTAAATGCCTGTGGGTGTATTTATAACTAACACACCACATTACACATCATTACCCTAGACACTTTACGTAGCCACATTCATTAAGAAAAAAAAAATTAAGTGTGAGGTCGTAGTGGTAGCAAGAAAGGCCTTCTGATAATTCTCAACCACATTTTATCTCAGGAGCCTTCACAGCTGGCCTCATACAAGTTACATGTAGTAATAACACCATCATACAATACCATCAACACCACTACATATGGTAAGGTTGCCATACAGGTATACATAAACTAGGGTTAGTCGCCTATTACGACATGCTTGAGGAAGCAGCAGTTTTATTATTTCTTTGCCTTCTTGGAGATCCCCAGGCACTACACGAGACCGCATGGGACTTTAAAATGTAAAGGTAGTTACATAGCAGATACTGCCGTAGGGGAAATAAGTGTTAGAGATTTCCTATGGCTATTTCTGCTTTGGGACTATCTTTACCTTTTATTTTTTACACGAAGAACTCCTGTTCTATCCATGTTCTCTTTATTCACTTCATACAAATGTTTAATGGAGTTTTAGTATACTCCATAGCCATGTCTGTATACTCACGCCTGTGTCGTTGATTTCCTGTCGAAATGGACGGTAGAATTCCTAAGAGTTCAAGGTCAGTTGTAGCGCTGTCATTACACATTGAATCTCAAGGGTGAATATATTATCCAAATCCTTTTGCTTTTATAATGCTTCATACAATCATCATCATCATCTCAACCCATAACCCGTCATGGGTCGTAGGGGTGCCATGGTGGAAGCATCAGCAGACAGGGTCCTCCACTGCTCTCTATTCTCAGCAATGCGTACAAGTGTGGAAAAACCGTGTCCTGCCCATTCTTTGATGTTATCAGCCCAGGATTTTCTTTGCCTTCCTCTTCTCCGTTTACCTTCGACTGTTCCCTAGAGGATCGTTTTCGAAAGGGAGTCATGACGAGTTACATGCCCAAACCAGGCAAGCTTTTGACGTTTCACTATTGACAAAAGTAGTTCTTGGTGGCCTGCATAGGTGTTTATCTTCTCTCTAACATAGACATTTGTTTTGTGCTCTTTATAGCAAATGCGCAAAATTCTTCTATAACATTTATGCTCGAAAGCCTGAATCCTTCGCTCCGTATCTGCAGTGAGTGTCCAGCCCTCACACCCATACAAGAGAATAGATAATACAAGTGATTTGTATAATTTGATCTTCACAGGAAAACTGATGTTACTTTTCCAGATCACATTCAACCTTGTCATGGCAGCTGAGGCCATCTCAAGTCTTGTCTTGATTTCTTTACTTGATCTTCCATCACTACATATAGTGGACCCGAGATATTTAAAGGTGTTAACTTCTTCTAACGTTTGCCCATTTAACATAATGTTGGTCGGAACATGTTTCTTATGGCTATTCACCAATATCTTGCTTTTTTCTATATTAATTTCCATCCCATACGTTCTTGTTACTTTCTCCAGTCTAGAGGTAAGGTCTTGAAGTTCTGATTCTGTTTCAGCTATCAGATCAATATCATCAGCAAAACGTAGATTACACAGAGGTCGGCCTCCAATCGATATGGTTGATTTATAATCGTAGAGAGCCTCCTGCATAATATGTTCTAGATATATATTAAAGAGCACTGGTGACAGGATACATCCCTGGCAAACTCCTACAGTTGTTTTGAAAAATTCTCCAATGTCGTTGCTTGCAAAAACAGCACTGCTTGCGTCCTTGTATAGTGCTTCAATGATATCTATGATGTTGGTATCAAAATTGAATTTTCTCATTATTTCCCATAAGCCTTCATGCCAGACTCGATCGAAGGCTTTTGTGAAATCGATGAAGTTATGGTATAAATCATGTTGATGCTGGAGATGTTTTTCGATCAGTAATCTAATATTGAAGATTTGTTCTGAGGTACTTCTTTTTGGTCTAAAGCCAGCCTGTTTCTCTGACAAGATTTCTTCTGATTTCTGTTTTATTCTGTTTAAAAGTATCCTTAACATCACCTTACTTGGATGACTAATAAGGCTAATGGTTCTGTAGTTCTTGCACATTTTTAGATTTCCTTTCTTTGGAAGCGGTATTACTAATGACTGCGTCCATTCTTTTGGCCATTTTTTTGTACTCCATATCTTCTGGCAAATTGTTGTCATGATTTTTACTATATCTGGTCCTCCATATTTCAAGAGCTCTGCTGGTATATTATCCACACCCGGTGACTTCCCTCCTTTCATCGAACATATAGCCTCTTCCACTTCTTCCCGTAATATTGCTGCATTTCCGAGTTCCCTGTTTTCGCTCTTAATGTTGTTTAATATGCCTAAGTCAGTGTCAAGTTTACAGTTATATAATTCTTTACAATATTCTGTCCACCTACTCATTACAGCTGTTTTTTCATTGAGCAGAGCCCCATTGCTATCTTCTATGACAGTTACCCTGGGCTGTTGGGGTTTTGATAGTCTTCTTAATGTGTCAAAAGCTGCCTTGCTGTTACCTTTTATTAGCCCCGTATTAATGGACTCACATTGATCAGCTACCCATTTTTCTCTGGCCTGTTTCATTTTCTTTCTAATATTTTTATTCACCATACTGTATTGTTATGCTGCTTCAGGAACCTCTTTCTTAACCTTTTTCATTTCCCGCCGTGTATCACATAAAAACTCCGCCAATGCCGGTCCCAAGCCCGGATGAAAAAGGAGGAGGGCGGCCTGCATGGAGGCCGTAAGGAGGAAGCCCCTCCACCATGCAAAGGCACAACAGGCCAATCACCTGTTTGCTTTAAATCATGATTACGCGAACTACAAGAGAGAAAACCGGACTGATTCTAAAGGCGACGAACTGGAACGGACTACGGACTACGACTTATGGAACTTGGAACACAAGAAGTATAAATGGGAAGGAAGAGGAGCTGGTGGAAGAGATGAGGAAAGCAAAACTAGAAATCCTGGCTATAACGGAAACGAAGAAAAAAGGACAAGGAGTCATGGATCTCGATGGCAACACGTTGCTCTACAGTGGTGTACCCATATCTGAAAGAGCTAAAGGGGGCGTGGGTTGCATTGTGGCCCAAAATCAAAAAGATAGTATCAAGGGATGGAACTTTGTCTCGGAGCGCATTATGGTTGTAAAACTAAAAGAAGGAGAAACCATAGTCAACCTGGTCATAGTGTATGGGCCAAATGAGGATGAGAGAGCAGAGGTCAAGGAGGAATTCTTCGAGCTGCTTCAAAGGACAGTGGATGACTGCCTAGATGAAGTTATTATGCTCGGAGATTTTAATGCCAGAGTTGGAAATGACCATGCTAGATGGGGGTGGAGTTATCGGAAGATATGGAGAAGATACTCTCAATGACAATGGAAAGCGACTCCTTAGATTCTGCAGTGAGCAGAATCTGATCATTACAAACACAAAGTTCCCCCATAAGCGCATACATGCATACACCTAGATGTGAACCAACCAAGAATGAGAAGTCAGTGATCGACTATGCCATTGTTCGGAGAAGCTCATTCAGATATGTCCGAGATGCAAGAGTCTGGAGGGGGCCAGAGATTGGAAGTGATCACTACCTGCTAACAATCAAACGAACAACTGAAAGAGTTGCTCAGCCTAGGAACTGCCCAACATCACGCAAGAAACCAAGTAAACGAGCAGGAGAAATGAGCATTAGGACCTACAAGCTGAGAGAGCCAGAAATTAAGACCAGATATCAGGGGCTTATTGCTACAGCAGTGAGCAACACAGAAGAACGACCTGATGACTTGGAAACCCTCTGGAATAAATTCAAGGATATCATAAAGACAGCTGCTGCAGAAGCATGCGGTGAAGTCCGACTTGGGAACCAGAGAAAGAGGACACCTTGGTGGACAGAGGAAGTCAAAGAGAAAATAAGAGAGAAGAAAATGGCATGGAAACAATACTTAGGAGCTAAAAACACAACAGGACAAATGGAAAAATATAGAGAATATGTGACACTCAGAACAGAAGCAAAGAACAAAGTGCTAGCAGCAAAACAGAAGTCCTGGGAAGAATTTGGAGAAAAGCTAGAAAAAGATGCACAAGAAAACCAGAAATTGTTCTATAAGACCCTAAAGAACATGAGGAAAGAAAAACAATGCCCTCTCAAATTTATAAAGGACAAGCAAGGCAAATTGCTTACTGCCCCGAAGGAAGTAATGGAAAGAATATTTCTCAGAACTCCTGGATGGTGAGCATGATGAAGCATCAGAAATGATAACCACTAGCACAGAAGAGAGAACTAATGATGGTGAAGATGACATAAAGATGGAAGAACTGAGGGCAGCACTAGAGAAAATCAAGATGGGCAAAGCAGCAGAGCATGATGGTATAACACCAGAAATGGTTAAGTACATGGGAGCATCAGGCGACATATTACTCTTAAAGGTCCTACAGGCAGCATGGTGCAACAAGACCATACCAAAGGATTGGGAGATTGCCATCATAACACCAATTTTCAAAAAGGGTGACAATCGACAATGTGGAAACCATAGAGGCATATCCCTTCTCAGTGTCCCTGGTAAAATCTACTCTAGAATCCTAGAGCAGAGACTCCGACGCCTAGCTGAGCCACAATTGGATGAGGTCCAGTGCGGATTCCGAGCAAACCGAAGTACTCAAGACCTAATCTTCACACTCAGACAGCTGAGTGAAAAGGCCCTTGAGTATAAGAGTGAGATCCATCTTTGTTTTATAGATCTGGAAAAGGCGTTTGACAGGGTCCCCTGGAGCAAACTTTGGGACTGTTTGGCAAGGAAGAATATTCCAGCACCTCTGATTCATGCTATACAGAGCTTCTACAAGTCTTGCAGAAATTATGTGAGGACAGCAAACCATAAGTCAGAAGAGTTCAGAACCACCACTGGTGTAAGACAAGGTGATATCCTATCACCTTACCTCTTCATACTCCTTATGGACGATGTCATCAAGGCATGTAAGGAGAGAACAAGAAAGTATTCAGTGGGGTACTGGAAGATGAGACAGGTCTATATTTCGGAGCTGGCATTTGCTGATGATGTTGCCTTGATTGCTAAATCAGAGGCACATCTTCAATCCAACCTGCAAGTCTGGAAGGAAGAGCTGGAGAAGAGAGGGATGGTCATAAGCAGCTCTAAAACAAAATCCATGGTGATATCACGAGAAGAAAGAAAACATCAGATTAAGTTGGGAGAACAGGTCCTGGAGCAGGTCGACCACTTTAAATATCTCGGAGCTATTATAGACCGAAAGGGAGGCATCAAAGAAGAGTTGGCCACTCGAAAAGCAGCGGCTGGGAGACTTTTTCAGGCCATAAATCGTGGATTCCTCAGCAAGAAAGAGGTTGGTAAGAAAACGAAGATGGCTGTATACCGCTCCACCTATGTCCCAGTCTTGACATATGGATGCGAGTCGTGGGCAATGACTACAACCCACAAAAGCCAGATCCAAACGTCAGAAATGGGGTATCTGAGGAAAGTGGTTGAAGTAACAAGAAGAGACATGGTCCGCAACCAGACGATCCGTCAAAGCCTAAAATCCCATCCGCTGCAGACCCAAATAGAACAGTCCCAACTAAGATGGTTTGGCCATGTCTGCAGAATGGGAGAAGATCGGCTACCACGACAAGCATGGGAAACAAAGAGCCAGGGATCCAGACCTCCAGGACGACCCAGAGTCCGCTGGGGAGGACAACATTAGACAATCTTTGAAGGACCGAGGACTAGAATGGAACCAGGCCAGGAAGAAGACAGCTGATAGAATGGTCTGGCGCTCTCTCTTCCAAACCTCTACACCTCACGGTAGAAGGGGAACGACTAAGTAAGTAAGTATCACATAACTTCAGAATGTCATCTGTAACCCATGGTTTGTTTATTTTCTTTCTTTTACCAAGTATTTCTGTTGCTGATTCAATGAGCACGTCAATACGAATGTGCATTTTGGGTTTTATTTTATTGTATTTTGTTGGGAGTGGGAGTAGGGGGTGTAGATATAAAAACGAACTGATTAAAAGAACTGCCGACATCTGAGGCTGAGACAGAGCTTTCCAGTTCGCATTATCAACTCGTTTGCATTATAATTTTCCTTAGCTGCACAGGATATAAATGTAATTACATATATATATATATATATATATATATATATATATATATATATATATATATATATATATATATATATATATATATATATATATATATATATATATATATATATATATATATATATATATATATATATATATATATATATATATATATATATATTTATTTATTTATTTATTTATTTATTTATTTATTTATTTGACATGTTTCATATGTTCTACTGCAGATAAAATAGTACTATTAATTAAAATACTCCCAAATTATAATTTTATATTGGCCAGAGAAGAGCACACAGACAAGACTAAACTCTCATAAAGGGTACACGGCTACTCTGAGTTTGGGAAATAATACACAGGGCAATTTCTGATAAATGTGTCAATAATTAAATGTGTGCCCCGTGTAGCTGACGTGGGTTTACTATGAGACAAATATGCTCTCTCAATATACAGCGACTAATACAATGTTGTAGATGTGGTTGGCAACCTCATCATGTAAACAAACATGTGCTACAGAAACCACCGCTGCAAGATCGTGTGAATGCTTTGTGCAGGCTTCCTGGAAGGGTGAGTACCAGCTACAATGATGCCTGCGTGCTCCGTGAAGGAAAATGATGATTACAGTTTATATTGTTTAACTTAAACTCTTTTTTATTTTAAATAAAACGTTGCCTCGTTTTGGCGAAGCGCGTCCCCGTTCAGCCTAGTCGGTTATATTAGAGCGCATGTTCAAATAAAAAAGACCTGTAGGTCTGATTAAAAGAGTGTTTTCTTCTGTTTCTTTTCGCTGCTTAATGCGTATTGGAGGACTACAAGTTTGAGAAACACCGCCCCGATATAATCTCTCATAAAAGTGTCAGTAATTAAATCTCTGCAAACGAGCTGGTTATACGAACTGGAAGTTCTATCTCAGTCTCAGATGTCTGCAGTTCTTTTTGTTTTGATATCGACACCCCCCTTTTCCCCCCACCCAAAAAAAAAAATAATAATAATAACAAAATCGAAAATGAACGTTAGTTTGTATGAAGCAATCTAAAAACAAGAGGATTTGGATAATAATTGTTTCCAATCTATGATTCATTGTCTAATGGTAACACTAAGACCTTGAACATTTAAGTAATTCTACCGTCCGTTTGTACAGGAAATCTCCGACACAGGCGTGAGTATACCAAAATGGCTACGGAATATATTAAAAATTCATTATATATAATTTAAATAAAAAATTAAATAACGTAAATAATAGTAAAAATCAACAGAAACATTATGACAAAACAGCAGGTACGTATGATGAACTTTAAGATTTCTATGATAAAATAATAAATAATTCAGCTGTGCAGCCCTTGAATCCCTTTCGCGTACCTTCGTGGATACACATACTACTACAATTGACATTCAAAAATCCGGCCATCGATAAATATCTGGTTCCTTCAGATTTCCGGCATGGATTTCGGAGTGCATTTTTTTAATTTACCGCGTTGGCGCGCCACTGTTTTCTGGAGCCGTTTATGTTTTGATGCAGCTGTTGGGTCTTGCTTGCACGTGTTAACAGCCATTCCTTCTCATTTTATCATTTATTTGCTGCTGTATAGCCCTATTATGGATTCAGCAAATAAAAGAAGTGATGTAAAACGTAAACATCGTGCGTTGTCGATCGCAGATAAAGTGGAAATGCTAAAAAAAAAACTTGATAGCGGCGTGTCTGTGCGAACCATTTGTGAAACATACGACATTGGCTCTTCAACAGTGTATGATATTAAAAAAAATAAAGAAAAACTTCTAAAGTTCTTTTCTGACAGTGGATCAAAAATGCAAATGTTTGTAAGAAAGTCAATGACGGAGGGGAAAAGTTCGGCATTGGACCAAGTTCTTATAACATGGTTTAATCTTCGTTTAAGTGAAGGTGTGGAAATTTTTAATTTTCTTTCTTTAAAGGGCTGTACAGGTAGTCATTTTCTGTTAAATATATACAGCATATATAACCATAAAAAAATCCGGCATTTTCAACAATCCGGCACTCCTCAGGTTCGGAGGTTGCCGGATTTTTGAATGTCAACAGTAATACTATGTAAAAGGATTAATTTTTATGACGAGGACGTCATAGGCATCTCCTTTCTGTCAAAACTCAGACTATACTGCAATTACAATTAAACTTTTTTCCCCGTTATTTCAATCAGTCAATAAATCACCACCCTTTCGCTCCCCAAGGAGCACAGGCCTTCAACAAACACGTGCCAAGTTCTTCTGTCACGTGACATCAGCTCAAGTTCTTTCACGTCTTCCTCATCATTTTCACATCTGCCTCCAGTTCTCTTCTCCATGTGTTTCTTGGTCTACTTCTACCTCCAGTTCTCTTCTCCATGTGTTTCTTGGTCTACCTCTGCCTCTCTTCTCCATGTGTTTCTTGGTCTACCTCTGCCTCTCTTCTCCATGTGTTTCTTGGTCTACCTCTGCCTCTCCTCTCCATGTGTTTCTTGGTCTACCTCTGCCTCTCTTCTCCATGTGTTTCTTGGTCTACCTCTACCTCCAGTTCTCTTCTCCATGTGTTTCTTGGTCTACCTCTGCCTCCAGTTCTCTTCTCCATGTGTTTCTTGGTCTACCTCTGCCTCCAGTTCTCTTCTCCATGTGTTTCTTGGTCTACCTCTACCTCCAGTTCTCTTCTCCATGTGTTTCTTGGTCTACCTCTGCCTCTCTTGCCCTGAGGAGTCCAGAACAAGGACTGCCTTGTAATGCTATCAACACGTCTCCTCAATGCGTGTCCTATCCATCGCCATCGTCGTCTTCTCAACTCTTGTTCCACTGGCACTTGTCTTGATCTTGTCATTAGTTCGCCAGTGGTAACCTTGTCATACCACTTCAATCCTTCTATTATACACAAGCACCCATTCATGAATGTCTCAAGCTTTTTGTTGTTGTTTGTGTTGTTCTCCATGTTTCAGAGCCATACAATAGGACTGACTTGACGTTTGAGTTGAAGATTCTTATTTTGGTGTTGGACTTCTTTTGATTTCCATATTTTACTTGACTATAGTCATTATTTCTCCGCCTATAACAACATGCTCGTCTGCATGTATCTCACTGCGTAGTTGTCACGAGAGAAAATATTACGCGTAATAAAACGTTCTGGAAACTGCAACAGTCGTAAATAAATTTGGCTATATTCACGTTTGTAATGTTAGCTTCAGCAATAACTATTTTAATAAATCTATTTTTAACACAAGCAAACTCAACAACTGTATAAAACTCAATCAGCTAATGCAACAAATGCGCATGCTCATTACGTCATCATTTTACTAGGGGAATTAGTTGACGTGTAGGCAATTCTTTTTTTTTTTAAACACTTTTTTAAAATATGATATAACCGTTGTTTCGATGTTTCAAATCTTTGAGCCCTTGTTCACTCAGTTTCAGACGACCTAGAGAGCTGACATTTTGCACATAACCCTCTATCGCGGTACATTTGAACTATCAAAATGTGAAGGAACCACGAGGGCCAGTCCCGTCGTGCAGAAATTAAAGCCGAAAAAAAAATTATATAATTTTTACTCAATTACAGCTGTGAAAAAATAAATAAACAAACAACACACAAAGGTATGTTATCAGGCACTCAGTGAGAAATAAAGAAGTAGAAGACTAGACAACAGAAAAACAACAGAAGTGATAAGCTTACCGGGAATCGAACCAGGACCTTCCGAACGGCACCCACCGCCTAGCTACGCACTAAAAGCACGTATTACGTGCCTGGTTCGATTCCCATTAGGCTTATTACTTCTGTTGTTTGTCTGTTGTCTAGTCTTCTACTTCTTTATTTCTCACTGAGTGCCTGATAATATACCTTTTTGTGTTGTTTGTTTATTTATTTACTGTTTACATGCCTCGGGGAAACCCCTCCTTATATGTTTATACAGCTGTGAAAGTATCACGTAACTTAACGACTTTATGCACAAAACTGGGAACATTTTTCATGCGTTGTTATAACTCGTAACGTTGGGAGCAACAATATAATTAACATTTGTTAGCGGATTTGGTAACAGTATTTAAAATGGATCCCTAAAACTTTTTTTTGTTCTTTACTTATTTATTATTTCTTGGCGTACGTGCTATAGTGTTACACAGACAGCTAATAAAATCAACTTCCTACAGTTAAGAATAACAGCTAATAATGTCAACTTCTTATTGTTATATTAGACAATATAACAGTCATCACGTTCTATAGTAATATACAGACAACTACTAATGTCACCTTTGTACTGTTATATTAGACAATTAAATAGACTTCACATGCTACAGTATTACACGGACAACTACTAATGCCGACGTGGTACTGCTATATTAGACATAAAATTATGTTTATGTTCAGGTTCTATTGTATTCAGAATGGAGGAGTAAGTTAGCAGCCTTATTGTAACTTGTATCTCTGCCTGACAATCTACTTCTTGTAATTCCATCGACAGAGAGGTGGACAATTCAAAATAAATATTATTTTACCGAATATTAACTTTACTTCAAACAATATATGGCTTCCCGTCTTACTCTGTTCACGAGTAACGTGCGTTTTAGTCAGCTAGCTTGCGAGTTTTCACTGGGAATTTTGTGAAAGTACCTTTAAACATGTGGACACCGTACTTTTAAATGACAGAAGGAAACGGCTAGTCCACAATGCACCTAGGCGATAAATGCTCCCCCCCCCCCTTCCCCCTCCGTCACCTAGAAGTCTACCAAGCTACATTCTGTGATCTACAGATCGAACGTGATTGATCGATTGCCCGACCCCCTGTATCAGACAGTGTAACAAAAGCCTGAGTACCGGAGTTATCTCTCTTTGAAACTATAAACTTTTGTTTTTCTTAGTCTTCTTCACTTGCGTTTATAGCTACTGATAACAGATTTCCATTCCTCTAGGTTGTTTGTAACCTTCTTATGCTTTCTCTCTCTCTCTCTCTCTCTCTCTCTCTCTCTCTCTCTCTCTCTCTCTCTCTCTCTCTCTCTCTCTCTCTCTCTCTCTCTCTCTCTCTCTCTCTCTCTCGTCGAATACTGCAGTAATTCTAATTACACCCCCCAACCCGAATATTGTTATGTTTCCAAATCAGTACATAATATCGTATATAGGTTTTAATGGTGATTTTTGCTAGGCTCAACACTTTTTACTTATTGATTATTATTAGATATTGATAATGTGAGTTTGCTGTTATTTTACTGCTATAACGTTGCATTGGTTGAAATTAATATTTAAAATGCATATGAGAATAAATTGATTGAGGACAAACTATGAGAGAAAGAAAGAGCAGAATGTTAGACGGAAAAACCATTTGAGAATAAAGTTCTTTCGTTTTCTCCCTGTCTCTATCTCTCTCGCTCTTCCTTATTTATCTATTTCTACATATATCCTCTCAATAATGGTTTGATGTTGATAATTCATTAAATTCTTGATGTACTTTCCACTCACCGGCAGTCACGTTATGCAAGATATTACTTTCTCCAGTGTGTGTCCAGTCCATTTCTACTTCAGTTTTCTTTTATATATTGATACTTGTATTCTTGTTTTGGCTCGAAACACATGTCTTCATTTGATGGGTTTCGCACTAGGCACTTGGGTATACAATCCCAAAAAACGTGAACAGTCTTATGCACCTTATCAAAGTCTAACAATATAGAAATACTGTGTGGAGGATTAAGGAATATATAAAAATGAGCAGGTAACTTGCCGAAACATGACGGAAAATAATTATATTGTTCTCTGGCTGCCGCATGCCCTGATGACGGCCCTGATCCTGCTGAGGTCGTTAGTCATTTCATTCTTTTACATTCCATTTCAGTTTTATTGAATCTATGTAGTCAAATTTATCACAACTTATGGTCAATGCGCCACGAAAATAATGTGAAAGGCCTGCGCGTTCTTTTAACTGGTGTTCAATTAATCTTTCGCGACGCAATGCAAAACGTTTTCCATATTTTCCCGAAAAAGTGGCGGTTTTTTTTTTCATTGTTCTTTTCAGAGCGGTTTATTTAGACAATTAGTAATACGGGCAAAAAAACATTTCTAATATTTCAGAATTCTGAACTACCCCCTCATTACCTTCTGTCGATCTAACACTTCTACATTAATATAAGCATCGTACTCCTAGTAGTCACCAAAACATGGCATTCCTAAATCTGTTTGCAAAAATGGCATTCCGAAATGTGGTTTAAAATGGCCTTCCAGAAGCTGTATAAACATATAAGGAGGGGAAACCCGTTTCCTGTAAACAGTAAATAAATAAACAAACAACACACAAAGGTATGTTACGCTAATTCCAGAAAAAAGGTTAAAGAAAATAAAATATTCCAACATGTTATTGCAAATGAAACCTCCCTCCTGTTTCTCTAAATGAGACATTCCTGCTGTCAGTGGAATTTGGAATCCTGTGAGTATGTCCCATCCACATCCACTTCCGCTTCCTTATTGTGGTCTTCGTTACCAAAAATATATATTCTATTTCTTTGTCTGATATATTATTTATAATGTCTTGAGCATGTTTCCCCTTGTAATTTTTTTTTAAATTTTGTTAACTGATCTTTCCAAGTGTGTCACTCCCCCTGGCTCTCTCTTTCTGGCTCTCTCTCCCTCTCTCTCTGTTTCTCTCTCTTCATATCCTCCTTTACGTGTCCTCTACCATTCTTGTATCATTTTTTTTCTCCCAGTTTCAATTTACGAAACTCCGGCATGCGGAAAAATTAAATTTCTGTTTACGCGAAGTAAAGAAAACAGACGCTACAGTATTTTTTTATTTTCCCATTCTTGCGGATTGAAAATAAAATAAACGTGACATTAATTACTTGTTGTATAAAATAGTTCAACAATACAAACAGCATCTCTGCTCTCTCTCTCTCTCTCTCTCTCTCTCTCTCTCTCTCTCTCTCTCTCTCTCTCTCTCTCTCTCTCTCTCTCTCTCTCTCTCTCTCTCTCTCTCTCTCTCTCTCTCTCTCTCTCTCTCTCTCTCTCTCTCTCTCTCTCTCTCTGTCTTTCTGTATCTCTGTCTTTCTCTCTCTCTCAAAGGCTTTCAATTGCTTATTTTTACTTTCTGTCTCTGATTTTCTAGTTCTCTTACTCTGAGACGCATACAGCGATCAATGATTCTTATTGACTTTTCCTTTCTGTCTAATAAATTATATTATGTGGAATGGTCGTTGACGTTCACATCTATTTTATCTAGTGTTCTCAGAAATTGAGGCAGTGTATAGCCAACCACGTGTAGATCTCGGCAGTTTCTGAGGAGAGAAAGACAGAATAGTATTACTGCATGTGGTTGAAGCTGTGGAGGAGTCTGGAAACTTCATCATGTCAAACAAATATCTACAGACACTACCTCTACAAGAACACGAGAACTTTGACGCAGGCTTCATGAAAAAGGGCAAGCTGTTGAAGTGGTCGCTCCGTGCCAAGTTTTAACAAATAGCTACATTTACATATCCTGTTTACACGACTAGATTGGATGCAGAAAGACATGGCAATGATAGTCAGAACTGGACTAACATCGAAGATGGAGAAACGTACATTTTGCTTTACTCATCATTATCATCAACGATAGCATGACACTTTTTCATAACAATTAGGTCTTAACACCGCGAATGTTGCTTGCCACAGATTTCTACACTTTCTTCTTCTTCTTCGATCCTTAACCACCGACCGTCAAAGCAGTCAGTGGCCATCACGCCTAGTGGCGTCTTGTAGGGCAACAACAAATTGATTCCACTTTGCACGGTCGGTGGCCATCCTTCGTACAGTGCCCCAACTCTGGTTCATTCTTTGCATCTCAGCCTCCACAGTCCTCCGCCAAGTTGTTTTTGGTCGGCCTCTCTTTCGCTTTCCTTCAGGGGTCCAAAGCATAGCTGTTCTTGTGATGGCATCGGGGTCTCTTCTGAGGACATGACCAACCCAGCTCCAGCGTCTGCCAGCTATGATGGTATGCATGTCCTCTTGCTTGCTACGAGTAAGCAGATCTTGGTTGGTGATGGTATTCGGCCAAAAGATTCGGTGAATTTTTCTTAGGCATGTTGTGTGAAAAGAGGACAATTTTGACATTTCCTTCTCTGTGACTCTCCAGCATTCCGCACCATAGAGAAGCACAGAAAGCACGCAACTCTGGTATAATCTTAATTTTGTGCTTGTGCTGTATTGGGAGGACTTCCAGATGTTTATTTAGGCTAAAGAAGGCTGTTCTTGCCTTATTCATTCTGATGTTGATGTCTTTGCCTGCCCCACCGTCTGGTGTTACTATGCTTCCTAGGTATGTGAAGGTATCTGTCTGTACCAGTTGCTGATTCCTTACTGATATGGGCTCAGGGTTGCTCACATTGAGCGTCATGACCTCAGACTTCTTTAAATTGATGTTCAAGCCCACCTGCTGGCTAAATTTATTAAGTCTATCCGTTTTTTCCTGGATGTGTTGATGTGAATGTGCCAGCAGTGCAATGTCATCTGCATATTCCAGATCTTCCAATGTTGAAAATGTAGCCCATCTTATTCCTCTTGGACTGCCCTCTGTTGTCTGGCGCATCACCCAGTCTATGACTGTTAAAAATAGAGTGGTTGATAAGGGGCATCCCTGTCGTACTCCTGTCTTCACCTCGAAGGTTAGGTTGCTCTGCCCAACACTACACGTAAAGTTGGCATAGAGGCTTTTTATGATTGACACTATGCAGCTTGGAATTCCATAAGCCCTCAGTATTTTCCATAGACTGTCCCTATGTATGCTGTCAAAAGCCTTTTCAAAATCAACAAAATTTATGTAAAGCTGTCTTTGCCATTCTGAGCACTGCTCTATAATGTTCCTGAGAGTGAATATATGGTCTACACATCTTCTGTTCTTTCTAAATCCTGCTTGTTCTTTCCTCAGTTTGTAGTCTACTGCCTTTGAAATTCTCTGTATAATTATCCTGCCTAGTATTTTGCTGGGAACTGAGAGAAGAGTGATTCCTCTCCAATTATTGCAGTCTGAAAGATCTCCCTTCTTGGGCAATTTGACAATTATTCCTTTGTTCCACTCTGATGGTGTTGTCCCCGTTTTCCACACTTGTTCAAATAGTGGTTCTAATAGTTCTGCTGCTAGCTCAGGGTCTGTCTTAAATAGCTCAGCATTTAAGTTATCATGGCCCGGAGCTTTACCGCTCTTTAACCCTTTGATTGCTGTGATGATTTCTTCTTTTCGTGGAATGTCTGTATTTACATCTAGATCGTTTTCAGCCTCAGGAACATTCAATTGTGTCTCTGGTATTTCCTTGTTCAGAGTTTCTCTGAAGTGCTCTGCCCATCTTGTTTCCTGTCCCTCTGCTGTCTTAATGAGATTTCCTTGCTTATCTCTTACTAATGTAATATTGTTTGCACCTTGTTTTCCGCTGATGGATTTAGTTATTTTGTATACTGTGCTTTGTTCATTTCTCAGTGCTTCCTCTTCTGCCTGTTTTGCAAGATCGTCTAGGAAATTCCTTTTGTTGGCTCGGGTTTGGCGTTTAACTTCCCTGTCCAGTTGACTGTACTGTTCGCTATATAGTTGCTTTAACCTGGGGGACTTCGCTTCTGTTTTCTTTCTTTTCATTTCCTTTCTCATCTTTATGGTGTTTAGTGTTTCTGGTGTTATCCAGTCTTGCTTCTTCCTTTCCTGGAATCCCAAGCATGATTTGCTGCTTTCCTTATATATTGTTGAAATGGTGTTAAAATTCTGGTCTATATCATCAGTCAATGTCTTTTCCTGGCTTTTGGCAAATTGATATCGTTTCTTAATGTCGGCCGCAAAAGCTTTTCTGGTAAGGGGGTCCTTCAATTTGCTGATGTCAAACCTTTTCTGTGTAGTTACAGTTGGTCCAGCCCTTCTTAGTTTCACTTTCAGTTTTGCAACTACTAAATGGTGATCGCTTCCCACATCTGCACCTCTTCTTACCTTCACATCTTGTAATGCATGTCTCCATCTACCGTTAACCATGATGTGGTCTATCTGGTTTCTGTCCCGACCATTTGGTGATTCCCATGTTAACTTGTGAATTTCCTTATGTGGGAAAAGTGTTCCTCCAATGACCAGGTTGTTAATGCTACAGAAACTTATTAGCTTATCCCCATTTTCGTTTGCTATTCCGCTGCCGCATTTCCCCATTGTTCTTTCATTATATGTATTGTGTGTACCAACTTTCGCATTGAGGTCTCCCATTACTATAACAAGATCATATCTAGGTGTGTCCTCCATTTCTTTCTGCAGTTGTTGATAGAATTCATCCTTGACCTCCTCATCGCTATCATTCGTTGGTGCGTAGCATTGTATTATTGTAGTGTTGGTGAATCTCCCTCTCAATCTCAATCGTATCAGTCTGTTGTTGATGGGTTTCCATTCCAGTAATGTCCTTTCTATCCCTTTCTGTAGAATAATGGCTACGCCTTCACTGTGCTGTCCATCCTCTCTGCCAGAGTAAAGTACTGTTTCTCCTGTTGCTGTTTTAACTTTTCCTGCCCCTGTCCATCTGCTCTCGCTTATCCCCAGGATGTGTAACCTATAGTTTCTCATTTCTGCCGTGACCTGTCTTAGTTTACCTGTCTCGTACATTGTCCTGACATTCCAAAATCCTATTCTTGTATCCTGTTTTGCGGTCAGGACATCCGTTTTCATGTCAGTGGCTTCCTTTCGGCTTTCACCACTGACAGTCATACGAGCCACAGACTCCGAATGTCCATCCCGCAGCAAAGTTTGTTCATTTGATGTTGTTTCCGTAACTTCATTATTTTTTTTACATAGACAGGGGTGTCAGCCCTATGCTAAAACCCCCAACCTGGAGGACCAGGGTACCAGCTTTTGTCTGACCCCTACCCACACAGACCAGTCCAGCTTGGTTGAACCTACCAGGAGTAAAACTCCCACTGGCATAGCTCTGGGGATTGTCAGGGTACGCAAGCCGCCATACCGCTACAAGGTATAGGTACCATTGAAGATTTCTACACGGTGTCCCATAAGTCTGGCTTCATCGGAAAGGTACTAAAAAACGGCAGCACAAAAACTTTTATTCAGATAACTTGCTCATTGTGTCCACCATTTTATCTAAAGCATACATCCAGATGTGGTGCCAAGTCAGCAAGCACACGGTGAATGATGTCAGGATTGTTATTGTTGAACAGAATCGACATCATTGCACTCCGGGCAAACCCATAGGTGCTCAGTCTCCATCAGTATATGTCGAAAAGTGTGAATGCTAACTGTTCCTGTAGCTCGCTGGTTGTATACACGACGGATGCATCCTCTCATTCGTCCATCTCTGCTAGCCTTACGTTTGATGCCAAATTCTAACAATCTTATAATAAGACATTTTAGGTCTCACATCTTCATGTCTGCTCATGGGATTCCGATAGACGTTGTTTCCGTCTCTGTAGTCTTGTGTATAGTGAGTTGCAGCCTTTCTTGGGTACATGTAGTTGAATTATTAGATGTTCCTTCCAGATCTTGGGGATAGCCAAGATTTTTATATTTTATTGAACACGTGGTGTAACAGCACATTTATTCTCGTATACCAAAATTGTTCGGAAATAAACTTTGTTTGTTTGTCTCTTGTTGTTTCTTTATTATTATTTTTTTTTTTGGTGCCAGTTTCCTTTTCAATCATATGAATATTTACCAAGTTTAATACTTTACACGTAAAAATGCTGAAAAAAGCACATACAAATAACGTAAATCTCTGCTAATATGTACTCAGCGACGCGATAGCGGGCAAAATTTGTAGCGGGTACGTATAGCGAAGGCGTTTCCCACAGGACATAGTCTATTAGAGCAGTGGTTCTCAACGTAAGCCATATCCCCCCCCCCCCCCCCCCAGAGGGCCAAACCATATTTCTAGGAGGCCACAGTATGATGGTAAAGGACCTTTTTTCCAGCTAACAGCGACTATGAGGGGGCACAGAGATAAATGAGGCTCAGAAAAGGGGGGGGGGGGGGGGGGGGGGGGGGGGGGGGGGGGGGGGGGGGGGGGGGGAAGTTGGCAACATGAGCAAAAATGGGTTGAGAACACCCCTGCATTAGAAGACCATTTAAATACCTGCTCATGGGTGCTATCTACACTACAGACATAAGGTTACGGTGTTCGCTGAACACTGAGGAGGTACGGGCAGCGTTGGCGTAGCTAGCAGTTCTTTTTTTAGGTCCAAGAAGCGAACGAACGAACGAACGAACTTTATTTTCAAAGGGTTAAGAATTGGGCACGCAGGCCCGTCTGACATTCTGCCCTTCCTCTCTCTCTCATCATGTATACTATATCCTTTCATCCTCACATTTACTTTAAGCATAATTAAGGCATTTATCATTATAAAAGTAATATTACATTTGCAATAATCATCATAATTAAAAAACGTTTTTAACATTAAAAAATAATAATAATAATAATAATGAATGTAAAAATAAAATAAATAAAAATAAAAATAAACATTAATACATAGATTAGATAGATAGATAGATAGTTAGATAGATAGATAGATAGATAGATAGATAGATAGATAGATAGATAGATAGATAGATAGATAGATAGATAGATAGATAGATAGATAGATAGATAGATAGATAGATAGATAGATAGATAGATAGATAGATAGATAGATAGATAGATAGATAGATAGATAGATAGATAGATAGATAGATAGATAGATAGATAGATAGATAGATAGATAGATAGATAGATAGATAGATAGATAGATAGATTAGATAGATAGATAGATAGATAGATAGATAGATAGATAGATAGATAGATAGATAGATAGATAGATAGATAGATAGATAGATAGATAGATAGATAGATAGATAGATAGATAGATAGATAGATAGATAGATAGATAGATAGATAGATAGATAGATAGATAGATAGATAGATAGATAGATAGATAGATAGATAGATAGATAGATAGATAGATAGATAGATAGTTTATGGTGGTATATAATAAGAACTCGTGACATTTTGGGAATCCGCTGCTGAATGACCTGGGACTTAGTGTGTTGTCAGCACATGCGGAAAATGTTCCCACAGGTGAGCAGCTTTGAGTCCCAAACAGATACTGCCACAGGGAGTGAATTGTTTACGCCTCCACTATACGAGATCCAGCGTTATGACCTATGCTCCTTAGGGAGGTAAAGGGTATTGACTGATAGATAAGAATCGTGCATATAGGCCCGTCTTACATTTTGCCCTTCCTCTTATTCATCTTTTATTGCTAGTTATTCAGACATTCTCCATACTTAAGGTGTTAGTTTAATGGCGATGCAACATTATAAGTAGTATAAAAGCATACATTTACAGTATTTGATTACAATTAAGAAGTAAGATATATTAAAATGAAAAACTAGATCATTAGACCCTCCATACAGTATATTAGATAATAATTCGAAATATAATCCCTTAGGGCGGCATATAATTGGCACTCATAATGTATTTGAACAGTCTACGATTATATGAGTAGGGACTGTGCATGTTTTTAAGATCATGTGGAAGATTGTTCCAAAGATGAGCAGCTGAGTAAGCCAAGCTCTTCTTGAACAAATCTAGCCTTAAGTATATGAGCTGGTTGCCAAAATAAAAAATTTAATTAATTAAACAAATAAATACTCATATGATGACTGCTGAAAGCCTACAACTCATATGATGACATGATGACCGCTGAACGACTCCAACTCATATGACTGCTGAAAGCCTACAACTCATATGACTGCTGAATGTCGACAACTCATATGATGAAAGCCTACATATGATGACGGCTGAAAGCCTACAACTCATATGATGACGGCTGAAAGCCTACAACTCATATGATGACTGCTGAAAGCCTACAACTCATATGGTGACTGCTGAAAGCCTACAACTCATATGAGGACTGCTGAAAGCCTACAACTCATATGGTGACTGCTGAAAGCCTACATCATATGACTGCCTACATCATATGACTGCAGAAAGCCTACATCTCATATGACTGCTGAAAGCCTACAACTCATATGACTGCGGAAAGCCTACAACTCGTATGACTGCTGAAAGCCTACAACTCATATGACTGCTGAAAGTCTACAACTCATATGACTGCTGAAACCCTACAACTCATATGACTGCTAAAAGTCTACAATTCATATGACTGCTGAAAGCCTACAACTCATATGACTGCTGAAAGCCTACAACTCATATGAATGCTGAAAAACCTACAACTCATATGACTGCTGAAAATCTACAACTCATATGACTGCTGAAAGCCTACAACTTATATGACTGCTGAAAGTCTACAACTCATATGACGACTGAAAGTTTACAACTCATATGACTGCTGAAAGCCTACAACTCATATGACTGCTGAAAAACCTACAACTCATATGTCTGCTGAAAGCTTACAACTCATCGGCATCATTTTCCTTTGCGTTCCTTACGGAGCATGGATCCACCCCTTGCATGAAGCTTGCACCTAGAAGTCACATGTTCTACCAGCGTTGGTTTATGTGTGTGGCTATTAGTTTTATCATCATCATCATCAACATCCATAATTCTCGCCGTTTGAACGTCGGTCACATCTAAGGGATGCAACTGTGGTTGAAAATTAGACATTAATTGTATTGTTTCCCTTATATATACTCTCCCGAAAATAGTAAAACACTCAACGAAGAAAAGTCGGTGAATTGTGCAACACAAAGTGAGTGACAGTGATATATGAATGAAATGTAAGTTTTTGAATGTAGAATCAAGTTGTATTCCGGAAACGGATTTAACTCATCATTTTGTTAAAAATAACCTTAAAATGTAAGTTTTTGATTGTTTCTTCAAGACAAAATTTTAATTTAAAGTATTGCATACTTATTATTATGGATCAAAATGATAAGATGGCTGCAGAACGAGCTGCAGATGCTAAGAGGAAGAGACGATCGCGTCTATCACAACGAGCAAGCGAGACTCTAGATTTCTAGAAGAAGCAGCAATACGACGACAACATGAAGCGGCACAATGACAAGCACAGCGTCAGTCACAACAAGCAAATCAGTCTGCAGAAGAGCATGAATCTCAACGCGCTGCAGAAGCTTTTCGCATTCGTCAGTTGAGAGCATCACAACGAGCAAAGGAGTTCAGAAGAAGCAGCCGAACGTAGAGCAGCATCTGCACAACAAGTGAGACGATCAAGAGCTGCAGGTAGTCCAACAATTCCAAATAATGATGTCTTTGATGAGAATGCAGTTGCTGTACACAACTGAGGCCCAATGGATCAAGAATGTCAGTTCTGTCACTCTCTCAATTTTCAAGTGGAAACACTTTCACAAAAAATGTTGTCATCAAAGAACTTTTATATTGACTTAAAAAATATTTTAAAAATATATTACAGTTTTTTATTTACTTCCGTCATTATTGACGGGTTATTGCTAGTATGAATATAACTCCAGCTCTATGTCCAGCCTCATATGTGTCGCTTGTACGACATGCCTGACGGTGCAGTCGTCATATTCTTTGTTTGTTTTATAATAGACACCTGGAAACTTCACGGAGCGAATGTCTATTATTGCCTCATTGTTAAATTATGGTGAAAATAATAATAGGCAAAACGGATACAATCAAAATAAACAAGGTTTCATATTCTAATGACACTGTCAATAAGTATGTAGAAGAGGTAGCCTCACATTAAGATTGGTTTCAATGCTATCAGAATGCTACTTTGGCTGTCTATGTTGACGAGTGTCAACAGACTTTATCTAGTGGTCAGTGAAAAACTTCGACTCTTTGATCAAATTGAATCAAGTATTCAATATTGGTGCATGAAAGTAAAAACAGGCCAAAACAAAAGACAGCCAAAAAGTCTATTTTTCTGCAATAGTTTAAAAACAAAAAAAAGGAAAAATACAAAAACGGGTTTTCCGCCACAGTAAAACGGCTGGGAAACAGTGGCTTAGTAAGTGATTCATCATCATCAGCTGCCACCTCCACAACGAAGGTTGGCTGTAATGGATCTCCAACGTCTTCTGTCTCCTGTCTTGGTGGTGCACTCTGATAGACTCTTTCCTGTCCAACTCTTGATGTTATCTTCCCACTTATAGCGCTGTCTTCCCCTTGCACGCTTGCCTTCAACTCTCCCTTCTGTTATGGTCTTCTGCAAGGTGTTATGCCTTTTTATGTGGCCAAAGTATTTTAGCTGCCGAACTTTGACCTCCCTCATTAGTTCTCTTTTCACACCTAGATTTTCTAGGACCTCCTTATTTGTTTTCTTCTCTTTCCATGAGATATGCCCCATTCTTCTATAATATCCACATTTCAAGAGCCTCAATTCTTTCTTCCAAATGCTTATTCATCGTCCATGTTTCTGCACCATACAGAAATGCAGAATAAATATAACACTTTATGATTCTCAGTTTTAATTTGTGAGATAACTGTTTAGATGTCAGTATATGTTTCATGTTGTTGAATGTAGCTTTGGCCATTCCTATTCTCTTCTTGATTTTTGTTTCACATCTGCCATATTCTGTTATTATATGACCAAGATATACGTAGCTCTTGACTTGTTCCAGGATTTTCCCATTTACGCTTATCTTTAATGTGGGCTTATCGTCTGTTTTGCTAATTATCATAGTTTTTGTTTTTTCAATATTAATGTTGAGTCCATATTCATGACTTATACTGTTCACTTGCTTCACTAGTTCTTGTAACTCCTGTTCGCTTTCAGCTAACAACACAGTATCATCTGCATATCTAAGGTTGTTTATTGACCTTCCACTGATGTTCAGTCCTGGTATTTCCTGTATCTGTTTGAACATTTTTTCGGTGTATAGATTAAATAGGCAGGGGGACAGCACACAACCTTGTCTGACACCTCTTTTTATGTCTATGTATGGTGAATAATTCCTTCCAGATCTTACCGTGGCAGTTTGCTCCCAGTAAATGTTACTGAGTATTCATATATCTTTTCCATCAATACCTATGTCTTCGAGGCATTCAATTATTTTCTCATGATGGACTCTGTCAAAAGCCTTCTTATAGTCAATGAAGCACATGTACATACTTTTTTGGACCTCTGTATATTTTTCTGCTAATATTCTTAAGCAAAATATTGCCTCTCTTGTTCCACTGTTCCGTCTAAAACCAAACTGTTCTTCTTGGATTTCGCTGTCAACCTTACTTTTTATTCTTTCCTGTATGATTTTGAGCAGTATCTTAATTGCATGACTCATCAGGCTGATTGTTCATTCTGGAGTGTTTTTTGCTTCCTTTCTTTCTGCCATTTTACTCAAGATGTCATCTGTATCCAAATTTGATTTTTCGTAGGCTCCTTTTTAGGTAAATTTGCATAAGTGATTACCAAACGTCAAATCTGGATTGCGGTGGAGATAATTACATAATGCAGACCAACTAAGCAAAAGGCAATCAACCTGTAGGATTCTTCGTACTGGCAGGGTCGCTACACCCCAAGTCACTAACCAGAACGTTAATAACCAGACCACAAGGTCTAATATATCTGGTCATTCGTTAAAGTGTGGCCTTTGTGTCAAGGTTGACCTGGTCACATCTTGCCTAAACGAGGCAAAACCCTTTAAAAGACACCCAAGACACAACAAATTCCCAAAACAATATAGGCACCAACTTTAAATGTGTACTTTATCATGTTTTTAAAAGTATACCTTTTATCATCATTAATGTAATGCCTTTGTTTTGACACTGAGTTCTTGTTACCAGCAACTATAAACAAGCAGCTACATAATGAATGCTATTAACTGTGGACCACTGATGGAGTTGTCCGTGTTCAATGAAGATAGTTCTTAAACCCAAACCAAACCAAACTAACTGTAGACATTAGATTTTATATTCACAGTTAACACACGTCAAACATTGACACAGTCGCTCAGAGAGCACTTACCGTAACTTATTGAGCGTTAACATCAGTGTGTCTTAGGACGCTAACATTTTATGTAGTCATTCATTTTTTCTTTGCGTTCCTTATGGAGCATGGAGCCACAGTTACAGCTGGTCACCTTGCAGGAAGCCTGCACAAAGCTTTCACACAGTGGTTTATGTTACAATTTGTGTTACATGATGTGGTTGCCAGTCCCATGCACAATTTCATATTAGTGGCCTTGTACGACATGCCTGAGGGAGCAGTAGTCATGTTGTGTCTTTGTCTCATCAGAGACTTCCGGAAACTACACACGGCACCATTTTCTGTATCATCATCATACTGCGCACTCCTTAAGGAACACGAAGCCACCAATTCAGCTGGTCCTGAATGAAGTCTGCACCAAGCAGTACATGCTTTTACACAGTGAGGTTGCCGGATCCATGCACAAACTCATTAGTCGCATTGTATAATTTGCATACGCATAAAATCAATCGCATATTCAGGTTTTCGTGTATTCATGGAGCGATCATTATATATATATATATATATATATACTGCACTGTGTATATAAAGCAAAAACGTTGTATTCTGTATTTGGATTATCACTAATAAACTACAACCCATTATGCAGCGGCAAGCATGTCAGGTGAGTCCCCTATACTTATATTTATGTTTCCACGTTGTATCTTAAGCCCACGCCGGTTGAAATGAAGAACACTGAGCCGTGTCCTTCGATGTCATCCTAGTCAGTCGCCAACGTCGGTATGGTTAGGATTAAGGTTAGGGTTTATGGTTAGCGTCACGTGTTGCCTCCCATTTTCTCCTCAGCAGTGATCCAACTGTGGCCAAAACCTAGAGTATCTAATGTGGGTCTTCAAAGGTGTCTACCTTCGCACAAGATTACTCTTCGCAGAGTTGTAGATAGAAGGATAACGATGCTTCTACCTCGAGGGAGTGTTCACAAAATATTTCAGAAATCAAGAACGATGCTGAATGAGTCTGAGCACGTTAACTTTGTATCTCACCCGCCGCCTTTTGTGAAGATGGGTTATATGATTTAATTTAGCTCGTACAAGCCACAAGCTGATTTAATTCAGCGAAATCTTAATTTAGTAGTTCCGTTTTAAGTGTATTTAAGATGACAGAGACATACGGGTACACACATTAAAAATGATTAAATCAACTTTAAATTTGTATATACACAAATAACAAATTTAATAATCAATTATGTTTAACATTTTAAAAAAGGAATAATTCTTTTAAAAAAAAAGGTAATCATCACAGGATGATGTTTTGAATTTGGAGGAAATGGTCTGACAGTTCACTTGGAAGCTTATATGTTTGTACTTAGCTGCCAATAAGTTTAATTGTTTCTGCTCTAGCTGAAGTTTGGTTCTTTGCTGATATACGACTGGTTCAATCGTCACCGGTCAAGTCTGAAAGGTATGACACGTTCTAAGAAGTATCAGAAAGTAATCACAAAGCTGATCCTGCGTCTACAAGACCCGTCTGATGATGGTATCTAGCGTCGACTCTTTGGCTGTCTGGCTGGTCTCTTGACGAGTTGAATTTCATAGTGCTTTTTTCCGGCGAAATTGTCAGGTTATATTACAACTTTCCTCCCACGCACGTTTACTATTAGACCAAGCTCCAATCAGAAATGTTGTTATGTTTACATCTCGAATGCCGGCCAATAGTTTCAGTCATGTATATTATGATAGGGGTTTATTCAAAACATTTCCTTATAGGAAAATTGCGCGTGTTATTTAAAAGGTCACTTTCCTAATATCGAATCGTTATGTCCTTCGATTCGCGGTAATTATTGCAACTGCAACTCCCTACATTATCTGTGGGAAAAGGCATGCATTCCACATTGAAAACTCATTGGAACACCCATGAAAATTGTGCCGAGGGCTTTCAGTTGTTAGTGGTGCATGAATCCATCGACCGTAAGTCATTGATAAGTGTGACTAAAAAGATCCAATAAAGTTGAGATAGAATGGAAAGCAATGAATTGACCACTGGGGAGAACTAGTGCCGTCATCAGGACATACAGCAGATAGAGTACTATATAATTATATTCCTACATGTTCTGGCCAATAGATAGGGCTCGTATACAATAATCCTGTTTTGAATATTACAGTGTTATTCAGCCACATTTTTTATATAAAGTCGGGTAAGTAATGTGTAACGCGCAATAGGTTCGTGCAAGCCACGCTATGCTCCTCTAACTGGACATACACTATTGCATTTGCGTTAATAGTACCATATATTATACTGCAACAAACTCATTAAAAAGGTTGAAATGAAGAACAGTGGGACGTCTTCTTCGACGACATCTAAATAAGTCACCGAATTCATTAGGGTTAGGATTAAAGTTAGCGTTTAGGGTTAAGTTTAGGATTTCTAACCCAACCTTACCCCTTTTTACTGTGCCCCTGCATTATTTTTTTAACGCCGTATCGAACTGGCAGCCCACTGTTATTTATTTTAACCCATTAAAAATAAGCTTCGACTCAACAGCTACGTGATGCACAGACTACACGTGACCTCGCTGACCAAACGTGAGGTAAGTTCAATTTTTAACCTGGTTAACAAACACAATGTAATTGGTGTTATTGTGGGTTTTCAGGTGCGTGGTGTGTGTGTTAATCTTGTGATTCGCTGTCTTACATGAATGTCATGCTCTTGACAATGAGATTTGATTTACAAGTACAACGCGGGTAAGGGTTATATGTTGTTGTAAAGTTAATTTATTTGTATTAATATTTGCCATTATGCTGAACTTTTCCCAGAGTGTTCCTTGCTTAGAATAAGGTGTGCAGGCAACAATAGTTGGGTAATACGTCAGTGCTTGCAGAAAAATACAACAAAAGTATGGGAGGTGTCGACCACTTCGGCCAACTTGGTGCAAGCTACCCCTACCCACACAGGTCCTTATAAATGGTACCTGCCATTACATCATTTCTTAGTTGAAACTGCCCTGGACAATGGGCACGTAACCTACAACACTGCTAATTCTACAAAAAAGATCACAGCAAAGAGGTTCAGGCAGGATGTCAGTCTCACTCTTTTTGAACCTGCTGTTCTTCGACGCAATGTGACACCTTCAAAACCACAAGTCACAACAACACGACTTACTGAGCGCCACTTCATTGACAAACATGAAAGGACAAGGCACAAACCAGACTGCAAAGTGTGTAAGGCTGCAGGGAAAAGAAGCCAGACTTGCATGTACTGCCCAGATTGCAATGTACCTCTATGCCTGATACCCTGCTTTTAAGTTATACCACACAGTCGAGGATTATCAACGTTCACGACAAAGACTCTTGCAGAGGCCTACAGCTACAACTTCAACCTCAGTTAATGAAGGAAGCAGCTCAGACTCCAACTAGACGTACTTAACTACTCAAGCATTCACAAACACTCATTGTCAGATGCCACAGACACAAAATCCACTCAAAAAAGACAAATACAAAAATTAAATTATTTTGCATTTTATTCACAATCTTCGTTAGCCTTTCATATTCAAATACGTGGTCAATCGTTAAATCAGTATGTCAATTAAGCTTATTTTATTCGTTGCCATCCATGTCCCTAACATTTTATTGCACTGACATTTAACAGATTCACTAAAAACTGGAAAAAGATTATGGTTTTAAAACATCGCCTGAAATTACTATACAGTACATAGCCACATAAATTCAAGATGGCCACCATGATCATGTGACCAATTTGCATAAAATAATTTTTTTTTCGGATGTAGCAACAATTCATTGTGGCGCTCTAAAAATATCAAAGCCCTATGTCTGTTTTTAAATTTTTTATGAATTTTAAAAAAATAACGAGTTATTTTTAAAGAAATCTGCAAACACCCTTGGTAAAGGGAGACTGTAATGCTCCGGATTGCTGGTCAGCAAAGTGATAACACAACCAGTACATTGACACACACACACACACACACACACACATATTATATTATAAAACACAACCAGTACATTGACACCAACACACATATTATATTATAACACACAACCAGTACATTGACACACTCACATATTATAACATACAACCAGTACATTGACACACACACATATTATATTATAACATACTCCTAGTACATTGACACACAACACATTAAACACACAACCAGTATATTGACACACACACATTATATTATAACATACAACCAGTACATTGACACACACACATATTATAACATACAACCAGTAGATTGACACACGCATATATTATATTATAACACACACCCAGTACATTGACACACAACACATTTAACACACAACCAGTATATTGACACACATACATTATATTATAACACTCAACCAGTACATTGACACACACCCAGTACATTCACACACACACACACACATTATGTTATAACACACAAACAGTACATTGACGCACACACTTTGTATTATAATCCACAACCAGTATATTGACACACATCATTTTATAACATACAACCAGTACATTGACATACATACATTATAACACAACCAGTACATTGGCACACACACATATTATATTATAACATACAACCAGTACATTGACACACACACATTATATTATAACACAGCCAGCACATTGAAACACACATTATATTACAACATTAAACCAGTTAATTGACAGACACACACATATATTAATACAGAACCAGTACATTGACACACACACATTATAACACACAACCAGTACAATGAAACACACGCATATTATAACATACGACCAGTACATTGACACACACGCACATTATAATATAACACGCAACCAGTACATTGACACACTCATTATAACACATAACCAGTACATTGACACACACGCATATTATAATACAAAACACAACCACTACATTGACAGACACACACATATTATATTATAACACAACCAGTACATTGACACGCACACATTACAACATACACACATTATATTATAACACACAACCAGTACATTGACACATACACACATATTATATTATAATACACAACCAGTACATTGACACACACACACACACATTACAACATACACACATTATATTATAACACGCAACCAGTGAATCGACACACACACACAAACATTGAAACACATACAACCACCTCATTAACACATGCACATTGTAACACATCTATTATCATACACAACCAGCCTATCGACACATTTATTATAACACACATACAACCAGCACGCAAACACACAAACATTACAACACACACATGCATTATAATACACGTTATCATCTTTCAGCGTCCCAAGGATCATAGGCCTTCAGCAAATGTCTGCCAAATCTTCCTGTCCTGTGCCATCAGCTCAAAGTCTGTCCTTGTCGTCCTCATTCCCTGTCATGGATGTCTCCAGTTCTCGTCTCCGTGTGTTCTTCGGTCTCCCCTTTCCTTTCTTACCCTGGGGATTTCAGAATAAGGAATGCCTTGTATTATTATCAACAGGTTTCCTCAAGTGTGTGTCCTATCCCATCGCCAGCATGTTCATCTCATCTCTTGTTCCACTGGCATTTGTTTGGATCCTGTCATCAGTTCAACATTGAAGACCTTGCCGTGCCCTTTCAGTCCTTCTATTCAACGCAAGCGCCTACTTAAGACAGTCTGTAGATTGGTGGTTGTTGTTTTTGCTGTTCTTGTTATTCTCTGAATCAAAGCCATACCATAGAATTGACTAGGCACACACGCACATTAGCACACACATACACGACAAGCACATCAACACATACTCAGAACACACCCAACCCTTCGACACCCACACATACATCATAACACACATACATTATAATACACAACCAGCCTATCCACGCATATATCATAACACAAATACAACCAGCACATAAACACTACATCACACATACGTTATAATACACACACACCGCTAGCACATTTCCTACACTACTCCCATCCAAATCCTCCAGGTTTTCACGGATGTATCGATCCATCTCCAGAATTCCGAACTTCACACGCTAATGGCAACCTCGTCCCTGGCAATGACGTCAGAAAACCACGTGGCGTTTGTCCACAATCGATTTTTTCCTCTTTATTTTTGCCTCACCCTCCTCGTTACCTTGCGATTTTCCTCCTCTCTCTTCTCCATCCTAAGGAAGAGCAGAAGCCACTGTTGGTGCCAGAGCTCTGCCCGTGGTGTCGCAGTTACCCGTGACGCTGGCGGAATAACTTAACTGCAAGGACAGAACACAGCGAGCCAGTAGAACTGCTCAATTCTGTCATCGCTTCTGGTGGAAGGAAAATACTGCTGGCACCTTCTCCCCTTATTAAACGGGAGACACACATCAGACAGTGAACACACCTTCTGTTAAAAGGAACTAGGAATTATTACTAAAAAGTTAGATTAGGGTAACGTAAGCTGTGGTTCTCCGGAAAACGTCAAAGGAACAATAACGTGGAGGTACACTGAGGAAATAACAGTGAGTAAATCTAAAGTTTACATTTCGCTGCAGTTCGCCATTAGGACCATCAGTGTCAGCAGTCGTTGTGTTCTTCGTACTAACAAGAAAATCAAACCCCATTCGTGAACAACTGTGGAACAGGTTACTTCTAGTCTTACTAAGCTTGAAACACAGGCAAGAAACTTGAGCTACCAATAGGAACATATAACTAACATCAGAGCAGTCGTGTAGAGCCATCAAGAGTATTGAATCAAGCATACAACCTTCTGTGTGGATCTTTCGATTAGCATGAGTATTTTCTTCTTGGGATGGCCACGTAAGGTGTTGCTGTCATTATGTTTGCTGTGCTGGGCCATCTCAACCCCCGGCCAGGGTAAGGAGTTTGACGTGTCCACCAATCACTGGCTTGTGGAGATTACAGATGACGGCGGCCAAGAAGTGGCCCGCAGAGTGGCCCGGGACACGGGATTCACCTACCTAGGACCGGTAAGTACTATTTATTTCAACTCATTCATTACAGCCTGGTCGGAAATGTTCACTTCGGATCATGATTCTGCCAACGACTCGTATATTTCGTCATGATTTAGGTCGTGTAGAGAAATACATTTTCACAGAGTTGATATCCAATGCAAAATTCACTTCTTAATGTAGTTTCACCCCGCATGTTCCTTCGTGATCCAAATCGTGTAAAGAAAGATATTTCTTACAGTGTTGATGGTGTAAAACTCAATGCAAAATTCACTTCATAATCTTGTGGCACCCTGTATGTTTCATCACAATCTAGGTCTTGTAAAGAAATACACTGTTACAGAGTTGATGATGTAATAATATTCAATGGAAAATTCACTTCATAATGTTGTTTCACCCCGTATATTCCGTCATGATCTAGGTCGTGCAGAGAAAGACTTTTTTTAAAAAACAGAGTTGATAATCAATACAAAATTCACTTCATAATTTAGTTTAACCTCGTATATTCCGTTATGATCTAAATCGTGTAAAGACAGATATATTTACAGTTATAACGATGTTATACTCAATACAAAAGCCACTTCATGATGTATTTCCCCTCAAAATGTATACAGTCAAATTCATGCAAACCTTTGCCATTTTTACATACTCAGCGGTAAATTTGTGTGATATAATACATCTACTTGAAACTTTCTTTATAACTTGTATACAGTTACGTAATGTCATTACAGTGTTGTACGTTTTTACATAAATATGGTCGTACTCATTAGAAAACTATAACACTGGTAATGAAAATATGCCTACACTTAGATAAAAATCTAAGTTCTTACGTAATGAAAATATACTCATTTAAATAAACATCTAAGTTCTGAGGTAAACATGGACGGCTATCCCTAGGTAGTGACGTTAATATGGGCATTCTTCGCTGCGTTCTTACGCAAACAAGAACATAAATCATTAGTCTACACCAGGGGTGGGCAAGGCGTACATCGTAGTCCACAGGTGGACTGCTGGGAGATTTTAGATGGGCCGCCTCATATGTTCTTTTTTCTCCCCAATTATTTTATTACATCCTTTTGTTTTTTTAAAGTTATATTTTTGTGTGTGCCGTAAATGGACGACTTAGTTGAGGCGATGCAGTGCAAAATATTATCATATTAAGTATGCGTTATTACATATTTTGTAATTCTAGTTTTTAAATATTATATGTTTGCATTAATTTGTTCTTAATTATTGTAAAATCTTTTTCCTTGCACAGGTTTTTTTAAAATTTTTTTATCTTCAATTAATAATCGTTTTTTTTGTCTTTTTTGTAGTTTTTGTTGTTGCCATAAATGCTTTCTTCGTTCTACACGCACGTGGGTTTTTTTTAAATATTATTATTTATAGTTGAAAAAAAAAAAACTGTAAATGTAGGTACAATGAAACATTGTATTTGGTAGACCGTAGCCTCATTAAAACAAAATAGAAGTAGACCTTGGCATACTAAAGTGTGCCCAGGTCTGGTTTGCACAGATATCTTTCAGCTTACCTAATCTTTTCTTCTAAGTTATAAATGCCGAGGTATGTTCGATATGTCAGCCGGTTATCAGGACTTTTTGGATATAGTAATGTGGATCAACGTTTGATTTGATTTAGTTTCACGAACTCACTACATTGTTATTTATTTCTTTAATTGATTATTTTTATGTTCTAGTTAAATAAAGTTGAGAAGAACATGTCACATTATAGACCTATCACAGTTATTTATTTCCTTAATTGATTATTTTTATGTTCTAGTTAAATAAAGTAGAAAAGAACATGTCACATTATACACCTATCACTGTTATTTCTTTCCTTAATTGATTATTTTGATGTTCTAGTTAAATAAAATAGAAAAGAATATGTCACATTATACACCTATAACTGTTATTTCTTTCCTTGATTGATTATTTTGATGTTCTAGTTAAACAAAGTAGAAAAGAACATGTCACATTATACACCTATCACAGTTATTTCTTTCGTTAATTGATTATTTTGATGTTCTAGTTAAATAAAGTAGAAAAGAACCTGTCACATTATACACCTATCACTGCTATTTCTTTCTTTAATTGATTATTTTGATGTTCTAGTTAAACAAAGTAGAAAAGAATATGTCACATTATACACCTATCACTGTTATTTCTTTCGTTAATTGATTATTTTGATGTTCTAGTTAAACAAAGTAGAAAAGAACATGTCACATGATAGACCTATCACCTTTTCTGTTCAGTTTATTCATCATCATCACCCATCAGCTCCCTAGTGAGCATAGACCTTCAACGAACTTATTCCTCTACCTCCCTTACCCTAGGGATTATAGAACAAGGACTGCCTTGTAATGCTATCAATGAGTTTCTTTAATGTGTGCTCTATCTCCAACGTCGTCTTCCCATCTCTTGTTTCACTGGCACTTGTCTGGTTATTGTCATCAGCTCCACATGAGTGATCTGGTCATACCACTTCAGCCATTCTGTTCTGCGCAAGCATCCATTTGGTTTATTAAAAGGAGAATAACCTGGTTAGCTTTACACACTGTCATCCTGTCTAATATTATAGTGATATGTTACTTTACTTTCGTAACCTTACTGCGGTAACTAATTGCTTTACTAAATACTTTATATGGTCTGCTTCTGGCACTGTCTGTGTAATCTCTCTCTCTCCCCGTGTCTCTCTACATTTATCTATCTATCTATCTATCTATCTATCTATCTATCTATCTATCTATCTATCTATCTATCTATCTATCTATCTATCTATCTATCTATCTATCTATCTATCTATCTATCTATCTATCTATCTATCTATCTATCTATCTATCTATTTATCTATCTATCTATCTATATATCTATCTATCTATCTGTCTATCCGTCCGTCCGTCCGTCCGTCCTTCCATCCATCCATCCATCCATCCATCCATCCATCCATCCATCCATCCATCCATCCATCTATCTATGTCTATCTGTCTCGGCCGGTGTGATGCTGACTACATCACCCCTATTGTACCGATGGTCAAGAAAATATGGGCCTAACACCATATTGTCAATACGCCTCAATGGGCGTGTAACCCTAGGGATCCTTTCTCCCTCCCTTATATATATATATATATATATATATATATATATATATATATATATATATATATATATATATATATATATATATATATATATATATATATATATATATATATATATGTCTGTCTATGTGTGCATGTACTTGTATGTGTGGGTTCAAATACGTGTGTGTGTTCAATTACTGAATGCGATGATACTATTGATGACTTATTATTGAAGTTAAGAATGTTTTAATTTGATAACACTGTGAGAACTGTATTACTGCAGTGCAGAAATGAAATTAAAAACTAATTCATACCGGCGGATTGCCGTTAGTCGAGACAGCCGTTACATGAAACCTTACGGTAGTTCTATTTCAGAGCTTAGATTTTATCAACGCTGCATTTGAGTTCAGGGTTTACTGGCAATTGAATTCTGATTCTCTGTGCCTCAAAATAATTATAACCTTATGTATTCGGGCATCCGCCATTCTCAAAGATCGTTCTCGAACTTTTCACTCTAGTGTGACCTGTCACACCTCAAAATGTTCATTGTGAAATCTTCAAAATGTTCATTGTGAAATCCTCAAAATGTTCATTGTGAAATCTTCAAAATGTTCATTGTGAAATCTTCAAAATGTTCATTGTGAAATCTTCAAAATGTTAATTGTGAAATCTTCAAAATGTTAATTGTGAAATTTTCAAAATGTTCATTGTGAAATCTTCAAAATGTTAATTGTGAAATTTTCAAAATGTTCCTTGTGAGATCCTCAAAATCTTTATGTGAATTCTTCTAATGCTTATTGTGATATCCTCACAAATGTTAATGCGAGATCCTCAAAATGTTCATATGAAATCTACAGCGTCTGACATGAAACCGGCACTGACATTTAAAGTATCTCAACGGTCATGTTTAAAAAAAAAGTGGAATATTTTTCATCATCTTAAAACTGGTCATGTTCTGTTCATTTGTTATACCTATCTATGTGTGTTGTGCATATGTATATTGACTCGCCAGTTATTATACATAAATTCTTTGAAGAAAAAAAACATTTTACAAAGTTCTAATCATTCATTCCAAAATTGGTTGATAGATAAACTATTTGTCAGTAAGCAGAACTCACGTATTAACAAATATAGTGATGCTATTTGTATATTTCAAAGTTGTTTATAATGAACACTTCACCCATCTAAGTACTAACCACGCCCAACGTTGCTTGATTTCGGTGATCGGACAAGAACCGGTATTTTCAACGTGGCATGGCCGTAGAACACTGAATAATAATAGCCCCTTCAGTCCTAACTGACTACTGGAATGTGCCACTGAGGTGACATCCCTCATCTGCTTATTTTCCTGGTGTTCCTTTCGACGTTTTATCCTCTGTCTGTTTGCCGTGAGAGCTTCTGTTCGCCCAGTCTGAGGTGGCGCCGCAGATAGCAACGCCACTTCGTGCGATCGGCAGCTTCATCCTCCCAGGTTTCTGGATTTATTATGCTCATATTTTAAAAAAACTATAGAATTTGTAAGTGTTCTAAAGCTTTTTTTTTATTTATTTATATTTTACGTGTAACATAACAGCCAAGACATGTCCCCTTTACCGTTACGTGTTCTAAGACGGCTGATTATGAACTGCGCGCCTGGAAACCTGTTCGAGTGCTGCGCGCAAGCAATCGTGTGGGCAGAAATAACAATTAAATAATCCGCAATCAAGCAACAGCCTGTAGCATTTACCTGAATGGAGACATTTCTTATGAACTTTGCAGAATGTTGGGTACAATTGATCGCTGATGAAAGTCGGCTGCTGTCAGTTCTTGAACACTTTTTTCTCAAGTGAGCGCGCAGGCCTACTTCATTGACATACTGTCTTCTTCTTTCTATCAGAGTGACAGCGTTGACGTAGCTAACAGTTCTTATCAGGGTTTCACCATGCTGGCTAATACACACTGGTAGTCGTTTTTAGGTTTTATTATTTATATAAATGTGCTGCAGTACTAGCAGTAGTTTTCAGGACTAACCCACTTCAGGGCTTTACCATGCTAGCTTACAGACGCTCCTCCTCCTTCTGTCTCCGTATAGCTTTTAACCTTGGAGCATGGAGCCAATATTGCAAGTGTAATTCTAATCAAGTGGTGGTTTCTTAGCAATTGTTTTGCATGACAGGTTGCCAGCCCATCAAAACCTCTTATTGGTATTTTTTTTTTTTTTTTTGCGTACGCCCGCTAATACTCGAGGCGAAATCTCAGGTTATTATTTTATGTCTAACCTGACATTGATTTTACGTGAGTATCCCTTTATTTCTTGTACAGAGACAGGTGTCCCTCGCCATTCAGGCAAATACTCGCCGATTTCGGAGGTACCCATTGCAGCTGGGTCGGCCCAGGAGCCGCCAGTCCCTGGTCGACGACACTCCTTCAAATGTCCTCGCCAGGTCTCGAGTTAATCCAGTCCAAATCCCGGTCGACGAAAAATCCTCAAATGCCGTCGCCCGGGTTTGATCCTGTATCACCCGGTCGCCAGAGCGCTGTTGTAACCACTACGCTAGCGCGGCTCCCTATATTGGTATTTGTTTTAGCATAATAAAATAGCAACCGTTGCCATCCGTACCTCTGATTTGAAAAAGGGGGGAGGGGGTTCTGTAGTGAAACGACGGACAGATACACTCTGGAAATCGCAATATAATTATATATGGAGTTTACAACTGGAGGAATCACCTATTTGTTCGACGACGAAAAAAAAAGCAGCCAATCAGAAGTGCGGAAAAAGAGCCAGTCAAACTCAGATGAGTGAAAGGGAAAATTTCATCGGAACGAAAAAAGGAGACCCAACTTGGGACAGGTTAAACCAATCCGATCGATGCGATGAAGATCCAATCAAACTCAGGCTCAATCATACTCGTACGGACTGGGAAATTGTATATAAGCTCGCTCAGATTCAATTCTGGAGTCTGAAAATTTTACTTCAAGATCTCATAGCTGAGAAGACGTGCAGCAAACTGATCCACACTTGTAGAAGCCACATAGCCACAACCCATCGCTGAGATAAGCCAAGCTTGACCTGCTTTGTGAGCAGACTTGCATAGCGATAGCTCAGATCCGTAATATTGTGTCTGAAGAGTTCCTACCCGAGAGAGTCACAACAAAGCTTCTGGTAATGTGCATAACAGACTGCAGTGTGTGGGTAAAGGACCCCTTCTGCTATGACCTGACAGTAGCGTCGGGTCTACCTCTCCAGACGAATTAAGTATCTTGAAACAACTACACAAATGAAGCCATTGGCATGAAAACGGATGCCCTGATCATGAAACAAGAATTGGATTCTTGAATGTCAGAACTATGAATGAGGCAAGAAAACTGAGCCAGGAATGCTGGAGAGTAACAGAAACGGAAATTGTCCTCTTTTCACACGATCTGCCTATGGAAAATTCTCCGAATAATTTGGCCGAATACAATCACCAACCAAGAACTGCTTAATCGGAGTAACCAAGAGGACATAGACACCATCATAGCTGGCAGACGCTGTAGTTGGCCAATGTCCTCAAAAGAGACCCCGATGCCATCACAAGAACAGCTATGATATGGACGCCTGAAGGAAAACGAGAGAGAGCCGACCAAAAACAACTTGGAGAAGAACTGTGGAGGCCGAGATGCAAAGCATGAACCAGAGCCGGGACACTGCACGAAGGATAGCCGCCGACCGAGCAAAGTGGAAGCAGTTTGTTGCAGCCCTACAAGTCGCCATCACGCATGATGGCCACTGACTGCGTTGACAGTTGGCGGCTAAGGATCAAAGAAAAAGAAGAAAGGCTACACATGATCAATGACAGAAATGTATACAGAGAAAGAAACTGAAGGAGATAAGTAAACGTTTCATTGAAGAAGCAAAATTCAGAAGTCACCAAATGGCCGGTATGATGCAAAGAGCCGAAAACACATTCTTGATTTCCACCTTGTAGATCTACACTAATTTACAGTGACTTTTCACCCAGGTGAATCATAATTGCATTGTCAATGAGTAACGTCTGTCGTGCCTTGGCTATAAACGGGCTATGTAATCATTTACTTTAGGGGTTCTCAACCTTTGTTTTGCTCATGGCCCCCTTCTGAGCCTTACTTACCTCTGTGGCCTCCCTCATAATCGCTGTTAGCTAGAAAAAAAGGTATTTCACTATCTTACTGTGCCCCCCTAAGAATATGGCATGGCCCCCTGGGGGGAGGGGGGGGGAGAACCATATTTCCCACGTTGAGAATCACTGATTTACTTGAAGGAATGTTATGACTAACTGAACATAGTACATTTTTTCTTCAAGCACAGAGCGGAACGAATGTAAATGAAAAGTGACCTTCCGCAGTGAGATCTAAATCACCAGTTCCCTAATGTCTTCCTCATAGTTTATTAACAAAACTAAAACATTTAAAATCATATTTCGTTTTTATTCTGCTAGCGTGAATTCTTCTACAAGTGGTAGCTCTATAATGGCTTCTAAGTACAGTTCAGCGTCATCTGTGCTAGCAGGATGAACACGAGAAGCTGAGCAGAGGACACTGGTTATAGAGTAGATACACACAGAGGAAACCTCTTGATAGCGTAACATCATCATCATCATCAGTTACCATCTCCACAACGGAGGTTGGCTGTAATGGATCTCCAACGTCTTCTGTCTCTTGTCTTGGTGGTACACTCTGATAGACTCTTTCCCGTCCATCTCTTTAAGTTATCTTCCCACTTATAGCGCTGTCTTCCCCTTGCACGTTTACCTTCAACTCTCCCTTCTGTTATGGTCTTCTGCAAGGTGTTATGCCTTTTTATGTGGCCAAAGTATTTTAGCTGCCGAACTTTGACCTCTCTCATTAGTTCTCTTTTCATACCTAGATTTTCTAGGACCTCCTTATTTGTTTTCATCTCTTTCCATGAGATACGCCCCATTCTTCTATATATCCACATTTCAAGAGCCTCAATTCTTTCTTCCAAATGCTTATTCATCGTCCATGTTTCTGCACCATACAGAAATGCAGAATATATATAACACTTTATGATTCTCAGTTTTAATTTATGAGATAACTGTTTGGATGTCAGTATATGTTTCATGTTGTTGAATGTAGCTTTGGCCATTCCTATTCTCTTCTTGATTTCTGTTTCACATCTGCCATCTTCTGTTATTATATGACCAAGATATACGTAGCTCTTGACTTGTTCCAGGATTTTCCCATTTACGCTTATCTTTAATGTGGGTTTATCGTCTGTTTTGCTAATTATCATAGTTTTAGTTTTCTCAATATTAATGTCGAGTCCATATTCATGACTTATACTGTTCACTTGCTTCACTAGTTCTTGTAACTCCTGTTCGCTTTCAGCTAACAACACGGTATCATCTGCATATCTAAGGTTGTTTATTGATCTTCCACTGATGTTCAGTCCTGGTATTTCCTGTATCTGTTTGAAAATTTTTTCGGTGTATAAATTAAATAGACAGGGGGACAGCACACAACCTTGTCTGACACCTCTTTTTATGTCTATGTATGGTGAATAATTCCTTCCCGATCTTACTGTGGCAGTTTGCTCCCAATAAAGGTTACTGAGTATTCTTATATCTTTTCCATCAATACCTATGTCTTTGAGGCATTCAATTATTTTCTCATGATGGATTCTGTCAAAAGCCTTCTTATAGTCAATGAAGCACATATACATACTTTTTTGGACCTCTGTATATTTTTCTGCTAATCTTCTTAGGCAAAATATTGCCTCTCTTGTTCCACTGTTCCGTCTAAAACCAAACTGTTCTTCTTGGATTTCGCTGTCTACTTTACTTTTTATTCTTTCCTGTATGATTTTGAGCAGTATCTTAATTGCATGACTCATCAGGCTGATTGTTCTGAAGTCTGAACATTCTGTTGCATTTGGTTTTTTGGGCAATGTTATAAAAACTGATGTGTTCATGTCGTGTGGTAAATATCCTGTATTGTATATATCATTGCATATTTCTGTGATTGTATCTATACCAAAGCTCTCCAGAGCTTCTATCATTTCAATGTTTATGTTATCCATGCCTGCTGATCTTCCTTTTTGTATCATATGAATGGCATTCTCTACTTCTGATCTGAGAATGTGTGGGCCTTCATTAGAATCTGGTGATGGTTTTTTACCTCTGTTGTCCTCGAATAGTTCTTTTACGTATTCTGCCCATCTGTTTGATATGTCTTTCTCATCAAGTAATATTACACCATTTTTGTTCTTGATACAGCTTCCTCCTTGTGCAAACCGCGACCGATTTGATAATTTCTTTATTTCTTCATGCATATCTCTTGTCATGTGCTTCGCTTCCAAGTCTTCTATTTCCTTACATTTTGTTTCTATCCACCTTTCTTTTGCTTCTCTACACATAGTACGTATGTCATTGTCTATTGTTTTATATTCTGGAGTATTTTTTGCTTTCTTTCTTTCTGCCATTTTATTCAAGATGTCATCTGTCATCCAAATTTGATTTTTCTTAGACTCCTTTTTAGGTAAATTTGCATTTGCTGATTGTATGCTTGTTTTTAAGCATTCCCATTTTGCGGTTGCTTTTTCTTCTGGGTTTTCTCTTCTATACTGCTCCATGCTTTCTGTCAATAACTGTTGGTATTTATTTTTGACTTCGATTAAATATTTCTGTTTTATATCTGGTTGTTTCAGCGCTGATATTTCTATCTGGGGTTCCTCCTGTCTTCTGTTTCCTGCTCTTTTCAGCTTTATATTTACTTTGATGACAACTGGATTGTGATCTGAATTTATGTCGTTATAGCGTAACAACACATTCTTTATTCTTACCCTGGGAGTTCCAGATTAAGGACTGTGTCGTTATGCTATCAGCAGGTTTATTAATATGAAACAAATATAAAGGTATGTTATCAGGCACTCGCAGGAAATAAAGAAGTAGAACACCAGACAACAGAAAAACAACAGACATGAGTGGCTTACCCAGGATCCTGGGTAAGCCACTCATGTCTGTTGTTTTTCTGTTGTCTGGTGTTCTACTTCTTTATTTCCTGCGAGTGCCTGATAACATACCTTTATATTTGTTTCATATTAATTTACTGTTTACAGGCCTCGGGTTTCCCTCCCTTATGTGTAATAAAAGTATCAGCAGGTTTCCTCTGTGTCTATCTCTTCCATCGCTAGTGTCTTCTTCTCATCTCTTGTTCTATTGGCACTTGTCTGGTTCTTGTCATCTCTTGTTCTATTGGCACTTGTCTGGTTCTTGTCATCTCTTGTTCTATTGGCACTTGTCTGGTTCTTGTCATCTCTTGTTCTATTGGCACTTGTCTGGTTCTTGTCATCACTTGTTCTATTGGCACTTGTCTGGTTCTTGTCATCTCTTGTTCTATTGGCACTTGTCTGGTTCTTGTCATCTCTTGTTCTATTGGCACTTGTCTGGTTCTTGTCATCTCTTGTTCTATTGGCACTTGTCTGGTTCTTGTCATCTCTTGTTCTATTGGCACTTGTCTGGTTCTTGTCATCTCTTGTTCTATTGGCACTTGTCTGGTTCTTGTCATCTCTTGTTCTATTGGCACTTGTCTGGTTTTTGTCATCTCTTTTTCTATTGACACTTGACTGGTTCTTGTCATCTCTTGTTCTATTGGCACTTGTCTGGTTCTTGTCATCTCTTGTTCTGTTGGCATTTGTCTGGTTCTTGACACCTCTTGTTCTATTGGCACTTGTCTGATTCTTGTCATCTCTTGTTCTATTGGCACTTGTCTGGTTCTTGACATCTCTTGTTCTATTGGCACTTGTCTGGTTCTTGTAATCTCTTGTTCTATTGGCACTTGTCTGGTTCTTGCCATCTCTTGTTCTATTGGCACTTGTCTGGTTCTTGACATCTCTTGTTCTATTGGCACTTGTCTGGTTCTTGTAATCTCTTGTTCTATTGGCACTTGTCTGGTTCTTGCCATCTCTTGTTCTATTGGCGCTTGTCTGGTTCTTGTCATCTCTTGTTCTATTGGCACTTGTCTGGTTCTTGTCATCTCTTGTTCTATTGGCACTTGTCTGGTTCTTGTCATCTCTTGTTCTATTGGCACTTGACTGGTTCTTGTCATCTCTTGTTCTATTGGCACTTGTCTGGTTCTTGTCATCTCTTGTTCTATTGGCACTTGTCTGGTTCTTGTCATCAGTTCCACATTGGTGATCTTGTCTGGTTCTTGTCATCAGTTCCACATTGGTGATGTTGTCTGGTTCTTGTCATCAGTTCCACATTGGTGATCTTGTCTGGTTCTTGTCATCAGTTCCACATTGGTGATCTTGTCTGGTTCTTGTCATCAGTTCCACATTGGTGATCTTGTCTGGTTCTTGTCATCAGTTCCACATTGGTGATCTTGTCTGGTTCTTGTCATCAGTTCCACATTGGTGATCTTGTCTGGTTCTTGTCATCAGTTCCACATTGGTGATCTTGTCTGGTTCTTGTCATCAGTTCCACATTGGTGATCTTGTCTGGTTCTTGTCATCAGTTCCACATTGGTGATGTTGTCTGGTTCTTGTCATCAGTTCCACATTGGTGATCTTGTCTGGTTCTTGTCATCCGTTCCACATTGGTGGTCTTTTCTGGTTCTTGTCATCAGTTCCACATTGGTGATGTTGTCTGGTTCTTGTCATCAGTTCCACATTGGTGATGTTGTCTGGTTCTTGTCGTCAGTTCAACATTGGTGATCTTGTCTGGTTCTTGTCATCAGTTCCACATTGGTGATCTTGTCTGGTTCTTGTCATCAGTTCCACATTGGTGATCTTGTCTGGTTCTTGTCATCAGTTCCACATTGGTGATCTTGTCTGGTTCTTGTCATCAGTTCCACATTGGAGATCTTGTCTGGTTCTTGTCATCCGTTCCACATTGGTGATCTTGTCTGGTTCTTGTCATCAGTTCCACATTGGTGATCTTGTCTGATTTTTGTCATCAGTTCCACATTGGTGATGTTGTCTGGTTCTTGTCATCAGTTCCACATTGGTGGTTTTGTCTGGTTCTTGTCATCAGTTCCCCATTGGTGATCTTGTCTGATTTTTGTCATCAGTTCCACATTGGTGATGTTGTCTGGTTCTTGTCATCAGTTCCACATTGGTGGTTTGGTCTGGTTCTTGTCATCAGTTCCCCGTTGGTGATCTTGTCTGGTTCTTGTCATCAGTTCCACATTGGTGATGTTGTCTGGTTCTTGTCATCAGTTCCACATTGGTGATGTTGTCTGGTTCTTGTCATCAGTTCCACATTGGTGATCTTGTCTGGTTCTTGTCATCAGTTCCACATTGGTGATCTTGTCTGGTTCTTGTCATCAGTTCCACATTGGTGATCTTGTCTGGTTCTTGTCATCAGTTCCACATTGGTGATCTTGTCTGGTTCTTGTCATCCGTTCCACATTGGTGATCTTGTCTGGTTCTTGTCATCAGTTCCACATTGGTGATTTTGTCTGATTTTTGTCATCAGTTCCACATTGGTGATCTTGTCTGGTTCTTATCATCAGTTCCACATTGGTGATCTTGTCTGGTTCTTGTCATCAGTTCCACATTGGTGATCTTGTCTGGTTCTTGTCATCAGTTCCACATTGGTGATCTTGTCTGGTTCTTGTCATCAGTTCCACATTGGTGATCTTGTCTGGTTCTTGTCATCAGTTCTGTGATGAGCTTCAAAATACAATATCTAAATTAGATTATAACAGTGGTGCATAAAGTCAAAGATAAGATAGTACTAAAAATTTTCGGCGAGAATCGTAGGTTGTCGCCTACGCCTTCAGCTTATTATTTGCTAACGCATAAGCCGAACAAAACGGTACCCTATTTTTTAAATTCGTCCTTGACATAAACGCCCCACTTTTCCTAGTTCTAAGAAATATTTGCCTAACTGCATTTGGGGAAAGGAGAGGCAAGGCTAGATAAAACACGCAAATCACGTCTCAAATTGGTTCTAACACTACAACCGACTTGCACGCTTTGCCCTAGGCGGGTTTCCCCAATACGATGAAAAAGTTAGAAATGTGGACACTACGGTCATGGAAACACGTTTAGCTCTTATTGCGAATGACATAAGCTCTCGTATTTAGCTTGAAACTAACATAGAAAAAAAGATAGAATTTTGAACCAAGCCACATAGCCCCATAACAATCGTATATTCGTGTACCTGAAGACTTGCTGACCAAGAATATATTGTTAGTTATCTAAATAGTCCATTAAATAATCAAATATTGATAAAACAATACATAGAAATCAGAGATACTGTCAGGTCAAGTCATATCTGCTTAGATTGGATCGCATATTTTTTGGGAAAAAATTAGGTGAAATCTAGGCTAAGATGGTACGAGGAAGGGGATTGGGTGGAATTTGAAGTGAGACGAAATATTATTGGCCGACCTCGTACTAAACATATATCACCCGAGTAACGTAGTAAGAAGTTGAATTGTATTTTTGAAAAGACTTTGTTTACAAGTGAAATAAGGATAATCATTGGCCAGAGTAGTTGATATTGGGGAAAAAGCATTAGTTGGGGACGCCATTTTCTAACAAAATTTTGACACGTAGCGATGAGATCAGGCTTGTGCAGTGAAAACCATATTTCTCAAAAGCCTGGACAGAACGGCAGATCGAAAGTGTGCCAGTCATCGTTCACTGTGTATTTCATTGAATAAATGTGGTAAGATTGACTTTATTAACATGTATCTAAAATAAAAATTGAATGTGAGATAATAATATATGTCTGTAAGTGAGTAGGTCTATAGCAACCATTAGGCAAAGCCTAGAGATTGATCCACCATGTGTTAGACTGTCAGAGAGGTGTTAGACTACAAGAAAATATGTATGATTGTCATCAAGAAGCATAACACCTATCCTATTATATGGAAAAGATGACAGCTGGAATGGCAGTGGCGTTGTAACTATTAGGGGAGAGGAATACTAGTGTACATTGTCACATCAAAAGATAATGGTGGCATAGGTTGGTATAAAGCTATGACCCTTTTCGTTTGTTTGTAATGTACCTGTACTTAAATGTGGAATAGTATAGTATACTAGGTATAAAGAAGGATGCATAACCTTCACATTTCAGGGTCCTGGGTACTGACGTTAATGTAGTACCAAACGCCTGAGAACTGCTCGATTCAGGACTCTGTCTGTATACTTCGAGCCCATGCTAGTGGCCATTGCCCATCAAAAGGTGGAAAAGATTGTCAAGCGAGCAGAGGAAACGTTCTACCTATATTCTCCTGCCAAGATAAGTTCTTGTTCGGCACCTGGAAGCTCAACTAAAAGAACTTAACAGACTAGAAAGTGACATTAAAGAAAACTGTGTCTAATACTAATATTTCCACAAGTGACAAACGAAAACAGACTTAACTTAAAGGGAGTGATTATAACCAACAACCTATGGTGTAATACCAGTATTACCTCAAAGTAGAAGAATATAACCACACACTTATATTATAATAATATTGTATGTATGGACAGAAGATCCACTGTGTTATTGGAATGTTGTAAATGATACTTTTGATTTCACTTTTGATTGTCAGTCCTGGTTCAAAATAAATTAGAATCAGGATAATAAATTGTACAAAATTTATTTATACAAATTTCAACCCCTGTCTTAAATAAGATAGCCTTTTAAAGTGTCGTTGGTATGTTATTGTTGTAGTACTGTTGGTGGTTGTGGATAATAAACTATTTGTTTGTATATTTGTTGGTTATTGCACATTACACTCCACATTCATAACCCTAGACACTACACGAAGTCATTTTATATAATAATATAGATTAATTTTGAATGAGATCAAATGGGTGGTAGCGGAAAGGTACTCTGGAAAGTTTAAAATACTATTTGTTAAATTCAGGGACCTTCATAGCTGTCGTGGTTGAGTTTGAGTGTAGAGTATTTGCCGAGTTGGACAACTGTAGTGAAATCGACAAGGGATAGTGGACTGACAGAGCTATAGATTACACTTTAGATAAGGTGTAAATAGGAGATGGACTTGAGACAACCTGGAAGAAGATTTACCAAAATGATCTCTCTCTCCAAGCCTCAACTCACTTTTCACTGTCTAAGCATCTCCAGCTCTCACTCTTTTCTCTTATCATACATAGAGATTCTAGTAAAGAGCTAAAAAGGTAAATTATGGATGAAAAGGGTCGGGAACAGCGCATTAATAAATGTGTAAACTTTATTAAAGAAGAAAAGCATGGAGTTAATGCATATCATCATACACAGCTTAAATTACATCAATAATCAAATATTCATCAATAGTCATCAAAAATGCAAATACACACCCACAAACACACACACCACCAACACTCATTAAACCTGTAGAACACGGAGAAAATAACTAAGCTGTCCGACAGAGGGTCCGCTTTCGGGGACCAAAGGCGCTAGCTCCAGGAAGTGTCTTACCGATAAGTATCCTTCAAGATGACTGAAGTGAAATACCGAACTTTCCTTGTCGGGCTAAACGTTGGTGACCCCTAATTGCGCGAGGGAACACTGGAAGACGTTGTTTATCTCCTGCTGACCAACTACGAACTGAGCGACAGCCTGTCTGTTGTTTTTCGTGGGACCAAATGTGCTAGCTCCAGAAAAGAGTATTACTTGTAGATCCTTCGTGAGGGACTAGCCTACAAAACTTTCCTTGTTGGTGCTAGACGTTGGTGACCGCTACTCGCGAGAGGAGGCTGGAACTCTGTCCATAGGTGGCTGCTCATACGTGCGAGGTTTTAAGTATCCAGAAAAATACACCAGAAGAAGTCACTTGAGGACAAAGAGTCCCAGGCGCGCTTATCCGGCGCTAGGCTCTGCTTGGCTGTAAATCCTGTTTAAACTGGTTTGGCTGTGGTTTGCTGAGTGCCCCGTTTAGGCACAAAAAGGCGGGTGATATGGAATTCTGCTATAGGCATGCTGAGCGGGTTTGATATTCTGGAAGCCGCAATGCTCTGGCTGGTAATCCAATAGGCGAGTAGAGAACTGCTACTGCGTTTGGCGATTCCAGATTTTGCGTTGGCTCCGTTGCACTGCGTGAGCTTAACTTGGCGTTGACAAAAAGGGGTTTTGATTCAGGAACTGGGTTGACGATTCGTTGCTAGATGTATACAGAAACCCTCTAGATCGAAGAGTATATGACTTTCTTCGCCTGACTGAAGTCTGCTCTAGCGATTCGGTCTCCCTGAAACTGAGACCCAAAAAGAGACACCCTTTTACTTCAAGCAAATAATAAATCACACTAACTTTATACAGAAAGTTTCGCTCCACTATGGGATTAAATTTATTGTAGTTATTGCTATGATAGTTTAGGGCTGTCTTTAACCATGTCTCCTGTTCCTTAAAAATATCAATTATCAACACGCGCCCGCATAGGCTTAATATCTTTTGTACACCCATGTAACTGTCATTAAATGTTCTGACAACAAAATCTCCTCCTCTTCTCCCAATCTCAACATACAGGAAACCTAACCTGTAGTTACAGTTAAAAGAATATGCTTATTCATCTTACAACATTAAATGAATTTACATAAACAGATTACAGCATTTGGCATTACACAAATAAATCGTATGTCCCCTTTGGAAAATATATTAGCATTCCACAAAATGAGTACAAAGAAAATGCAATGTTCTTGCTATAATAATACAGTTGTGGCTAGATCATACGATATAATTATATCTATGCCCGGTGACTGCTTTCAGTGAAAGTTATAGACTAGTGCCTAGCCACACAAGTAAGCATAAAATGATCCTCCCTTGCCACTAGAAATATCTATCAAAAAGGAATAAGTGACTATCTCCTATAATCCAGAGTTATTACCTGCATCTCACTATTCAGTTTTAAAGTGAACAATCCACACCTGACATTATCTTACAGAAATGACAGTTAATTTTTGCTGACTCTTAACCCAGTGGTAAGCATTCGTGGACTGATTCTACGCCTAATATCTGTTATTGTAAGTTTAACATTTAACCCATGATAAACCGTAACAGTTTAAGCACCACTTAATAGGCCGTAGACAGCGCTACCTTATCACTGAATAAATTACTAGGAGAAGTCCTCAGAAATAAATTCACTTCCCTAACAGATATATATAAAAGCTAACATTAATCTAATATTATAATTATAAGATATGTCAACTCACCCCGAAAATGACTAGAACATAGGCAAACACATTCTAGTACTGTGTTAAAGTTTGCCTTATCTCATGATGGTCATCTACGGGCCAGGAAAATTTACGAATGTCTTTGTCTATTAAAACCAGTCTACTCTTATAGATCACAAGGGACGCTCCCCCCGGACACCTGGCCTGCATATTTCTACAGAAGTTCGGCGAAAGACGTAATCTAGAGTAAGACAAAAGAAATCGTGCGAAAGTTCCCCAGGTAGAGAAATGCATAACATTATGCTCTATCTTGTCTAAGGGGCGAAAACCCAAAGACTGACCGCGGGTTTGTCTCCCCCTGTTTCCAGGATGTATAATATTATGATCCGAAGCAGCGTTCTGGAAGCCAAACACAGGGACCCTTTCGCTCGTGATCAAAGGCTTTAAACGTAAGAGATATTCCCCTGGTCAGACCAGGTGCGGCTTAGATAATATTATCGTTCGCTGACCGCTACAGGCCGGAACGTAACCAAACCTCGGGTGGGGTTTGAGAAGGTGAAAAAGTTTGGCCACGAAGGTAGAAAATGAAAGAAAAAGAAAATACAAAATGACGAGGAAAACCAGGACATTTAAAAAGTAATCAAATTATGGACAAGATGGTAAAATACATTATCGGTCACGTGACAAGTGCCCCCCCCCCCTTTTTTTTAAAGTTCGAGGAATACGGACAAAAATGACAGTAATTTATCTTTTCCATCGATGTCCGTTACCTGTTATTGGAACATCCAATACTCATAAACCAAATACGTTTCCAATTTCTGTCTGTCTGTATGACTAGCTCCAAGTTCATTTCTTTTCTTCCCTCTGTCTAATAGACGTTCAGCAAATGGGATTTTGCGAGGCCAGTCGACACTGACGCCTTCCGTTTCCGTGTGAACCTGATCTTGGTTCCACCATTCCCTGTGCCTGTTTATGGTCCGGAAAATTATCCGCACCTGTTGTGGTTTTCGGCCCCGCCTGAACTCACTGGCCACTGCGTAGATAATCCGCCTGTTATGTGCAGTGTAATCATTGATGGGCTCTGGCTGCTTACGTATATATTTACCTGTCACGGGCGTGGACTTGAATAACCCTCTATAGCTGCAGTCTATAGGGATTTTCCGCGCGCGTGTAACCCTAGTTGGCAAATAAAGCCGTTCGTTGGCCGAAGAAATGCTAGCATTTTTCTTCTGCCTCTCCACACCTACTCCCCTGTTTCGGTGGGAGCATTGATCAATCTTCAGACCTGTGCCCTCTAAAGGTGGATCTGGAGCTTTCCTTGCCTTGCCAGTCACAACTCTGGCTTGGTCAACGGAAATGATCAAGTTGCTCGGTAATGGCCTGGCGGAGGCGACTACTTTGCTGTCCATCAGTGGGGTTGCGACCACTGGAATAATGCGATTTGAATGAGAGAACTCAGCTGCCTGAAGCAGAGAGTAATCGATCGCATTGTGGGGTTCTACTAAATCATAACAGATCTCTGTAGCTTCTATCCGTGTAGAAAGATAGGCAATATCTGCGAGTTGCAGAGTTTGTTGAGTCGCTTTACCATTACTAGCATGACGTGAGCCAAGGCTCTCAACAGTGGCTCCTTGTACAGTAGTAAGGCAGCTTTTCTCACTGTCTTCTGCCCTGAGAAGTGTGAGAGACTCAAATGGAATACCAGGGATCCCTTCGCCTGGAACCCTGTGTCCACCATAAACGTCAACTTTGCCCTCCCCTGAGGAAGTTACTGGCGTCAGTTGAACTTTGTCCTGCAATGCGAGATCCACTTCCTGGTTGACAGGCCCCGCAGACTGCATGTAAAAGACTGGACGGTTTGAGATCCCGTTTGATCGCGAAGTGCCCGAGAGAAAACTCTCGGTGTGTTTTTCCATAGTTCCTTGGAACGGTTTGGAAAGTTTAACCCTTTTAGCAGGCGACTTATTATTGCACCTTTTAAGCTCAGGGTGATAAGAGGAGCGGCCCCTCCTTTCTACAATCGCTGAGTTGGAGGGATGCGCCTCTGCATATGGTTTTTCGCTGTCCGGCTGGGAATCTTGCGAAATATAACGTGATAAGGTGTGGCTCCCTTTTCTCGACGTCACGTGTCGGTTAGGTGCTGCTCGGTCTGGAGCGTGAGAGGCTCGGGGTTCGCCGCTTGCCAGACGGGAACAATCCGTATTACAATGCTTGTTAGCACCTGTCTCACCTTTGTGCAGTTTCCATGCCTGGGAACGTTGCGTAATTTTTCCCGTGGCTTTAGGTCTGCTGTCCCGACGTAAATTCTTTCCTTGTTTGGGCTTCGGATCCAAGTCCAAAGGAAAGTCAATTTTCTGGAGTTGGGGTTCGGTTTTAGCAGGAAAGTTTTCTTTCATGGGCGCAAGGTTTGCAGGGGCGTTGACCGTTAAGGGCACAGTAGAAGGGGAAGTAGAGTGACTACATTTAGTATCTGTTTCCACCCTCCGAATTTGGCTATCCAGTTCATTCATTCTGATTTGGAGTAGCCTGTCCCTTTCTTGTCGCTCTATTTCCAATTGCTTATCCCGTTCTTGTTGCTCCATTTCCAATTGCTTGTCCCGTTCTTGTCTTTGCTTTTCCCTTTGCTTCTCATCTTCTATCACTTCTTCTACATACTGTCGGGTGAATGCTTCACTCTCCCCAGTTTGTTTACAGGACCATGCTAAGATTAAACGGCTGTCAAACCAATTGTCTACCTCGTATTGATCCTGCAGGCTTACTGCAAATTCTAGAAAGGGCTGGATTTCGCTATCCTTGTACTCCATGTACTTAGCTACCTCGAGGGCAATCTTATGCACTTTATCTAGATCGGCCATTATATCAGGGTGAGCAAACACTATAGAAGAATAGAACCTAGAGATCTTAGTTACCTAGTCCACTAGGTGCTGATTAACTTAATAATCAATAAAATCTAGGCTAGCCTGGGAACTTTAAAAACAAGAAAGTTTGTAGCTACTCTGATCGACAAGCACAGACCCCAAAAAACTCCAAAAAATGTAAGTGATGTAAAACTTATTACTATCACTTCACCCCAGTTCTGTCAGTACTAAGCTATTGAGAGGATTGGTTACTATCCTCCGAATGAACACCCTCCCTTGGTACAGATGCAAGCTAGTAACTGACTATCTGTAGCTTCTTATCTCAGATTAAAGAGCTACTCCTGAAAAAAATATTAACCCTTAAAAATTTTTTTTTCTGACTTTTACAACAATAGTCGTCAGATTTGTCAACCAAAAACTCAGCAGTGATACCATCAACCTTTACCAGCTGTCTCATGTGTAGCATGAACAATAAATGTAACTTAATATTTATGATTGCTGTGGAGAAAAACGCTGTTCCGACTTCCTCCAAAAGAAATAGTTCGATATGTCTAGGGGAAAGAAATTCCTATAATCTGCCGAACACTAAACTCTAAGAATCAGAATAGAATCTTGTGAGAGATTCCTACCAGACTGCAACCTCATCTGTTGCGATTGCTGCAGATGTAGTTCAAATTCCGCGGCGAGACCCCATTTGTCGTGGTTGAGTTTGAGTGTAGAGTATTTGTCGAGTTGGACAACTGTAGTGAAATCGACAAGGGATAGTGGACTGACAGAGCTATAGATTACACTTTAGATAAAGTGTAAATAGGAGATGGACTTGAGACAACCTGGAAGAAGATTTACCAAAATGATCTCTCTCTCCAAGCCTCAACTCACTTTTCACTGTCTAAGCATCACCAGCTCTCACTCTTTTCTCTTATCATACATAGAGATTCTAGTAAAGAGCTAAAAAGGTAAATTATGGATGAAAAGGGTCGGGAACAGCGCATTAATAAATGTGTAAACTTTATTAAAGAAGAAAAGCATGGAGTTAATGCATATCATCATACACAGCATAAATTACATCAATAATCAAATATTCATCAATAGTCATCAAAAATGCAAATACACACCCACAAACACACACACCACCAACACTCATTAAACCTGTAGAACACGGAGAAAATAACTAAGCTGTCCGACAGAGGGTCCGCTTTCGGGGACCAAAGGCGCTAGCTCCAGGAAGTGTCTTACCGATAAGTATCCTTCAAGATGACTGAAGTGAAATAACGAACTTTCCTTGTCGGACTAAACGTTGGTGACCCCTAATTGCGCGAGGGAACACTGGAAGACGTTGTTTATCTCCTGCTGACCAACTACGAACTGAGCGACAGCCTGTCTGTTGTTTTTCGTGGGACCAAATGTGCTAGCTCCAGAAAAGAGTATTACTTGTAGATCCTTCGTGAGGGACTAGCCTACAAAACTTTCCTTGTTGGTGCTAGACGTTGGTGACCGCTACTCGCGAGAGGGGGCTGGAACTCTGTCCATAGGTGGCTGCTCATACGTGCGAGGTTTTAAGTATCCAGAAAAATACACCAGAAGAAGTCACTTGAGGACAAAGAGTCCCAGGCGCGCTTATCCGGCGCTAGGCTCTGCTTGGCTGTAAATCCTGTTTAAACTGGTTTGGCTGTGGTTTGCTGAGTGCCCCGTTTAGGCACAAAAAGGCGGGTGATATGGAATTCTGCTATAGGCATGCTGAGCGGGTTTGATATTCTGGAAGCCGCAATGCTCTGGCTGGTAATCCAATAGGCGAGTAGAGAACTGCTACTGCGTTTGGCGATTCCAGATTTTGCGTTGGCTCCGTTGCACTGCGTGAGCTTAACTTGGCGTTGACAAAAAGGGGTTTTGATTCAGGAACGGGGTTGACGATTCGTTGCTAGATGTATACAGAAACCCTCTAGATTGAAGAGTATATGACTTTCTTCGCCTGACTGAAGTCTGCTCTAGCGATTCGGTCTCCCTGAAACTGAGACCCAAAAAGAGACACCCTTTTACTTCAAGCAAATAATAAATCACACTAACTTTATACAGAAAGTTTCGCTCCACTATGGGATTAAATTTATTGTAGTTATTGCTATGATAGTTTAGGGCTGTCTTTAACCATGTCTCCTGTTCCTTAAAAATATCAATTATCAACACGCGCCCGCATAGGCTTAATATCTTTTGTACACCCATGTAACTGTCATTAAATGTTCTGACAGCAAAATCTCCTCCTCTTCTCCCAATCTCAACATACAGGAAACCTAACCTGTAGTTACAGTTAAAAGAATATGCTTATTCATCTTACAACATTAAATGAATTTACATATGTGTCAACTCACCCCGAAAATGACTAGAACATAGGCAAACACATTCTAGTACTGTGTTAAAGTTTGCCTTATCTCATGATGGTCATCTACGGGCCAGGAAAATTTACGAATGTCTTTGTCTATTAAAACCAGTCTACTCTTATAGATCACAAGGGACGCTCCCCCCGGACACCTGGCCTGCATATTTCTACAGAAGTTCGGCGAAAGACGTAATCTAGAGTAAGACAAAAGAAATCGTGCGAAAGTTCCCCAGGTAGAGAAATGCATAACATTATGCTCTATCTTGTCTAAGGGGCGAAAACCCAAAGACTGACCGCGGGTTTGTCTCCCCCTGTTTCCAGGATGCATAATATTATGATCCGAAGCAGCGTTCTGGAAGCCAAACACAGGGACCCTTTCGCTCGTGATCAAAGGCTTTAAACGTAAGAGATATTCCCCTGGTCAGACCAGGTGCGGCTTAGATAATATTATCATTCGCTGACCGCTACAGGCCGGAACGTAACCAAACCTCGGGTGGGGTTTGAGAAGGTGAAAAAGTTTGGCCACGAAGGTAGAAAATGAAAGAAAAAGAAAATACAAAATGACGAGGAAAACCAGGACATTTAAAAAGTAATCAAATTATGGACAAGATGGTAAAATACATTATCGGTCACGTGACAATAGCTGATCTCATTTAATACAATAATAATACATAACAACAATTCATAACATCAAAACCCACCACAAGTTCCACATTGGTGATCTTGTCTGGTTCTTGTCATCAGTTCCACATTGGTGATGTTGTCTGGTTCTTGTCATCAGTTCCACATTGGTGATCTTGTCTGGTTCTTGTCATCAGTTCCACATTGGTGATCTTGTCTGGTTCTTGTCATCAGTTCCACATTGGTGATCCTGTCTGGTTCTTGTCATCAGTTCCACATTGGTGATCTTGTCTGGTTCTTGTCATCAGTTCCACATTGGTGATCTTGTCTGGTTCTTGTCATCAGTTCCACATTGGTGATCTTGTCTGGTTCTTGTCATCAGTTCCACATTGGTGATGTTGTCTGGTTCTTGTCATCAGTTCCACATTAGTGATCTTGTCTGGTTCTTGTCATCAGTTCCACATTGGTGATCTTGTCTGGTTCTTGTCATCAGTTCCACATTAGTGATCTTGTCTGGTTCTTGTCATCAGTTCCACATTGGTGATCTTGTCTGGTTCTTGTCATTAGTTCCACATTAGTGATCTTGTCTGATTCTTGTCATCAGTTCCACATTGGTGATATTGTCTGGTTCTTGTCATCAGTTCCACATTGGTGATCTTGTCTGGTTCTTGTCATCAGTTCCACATTGGTGATCTTGTCTGGTTCTTGTCATCAGTTCCACATTGGTGATCTTGTCTGGTTCTTGTCATCAGTTCCACATTGGTGATCTTGTCTGGTTCTTGTCATCAGTTCCACATTGGTGATCTTGTCTGGTTCTTGTCATCAGTTCCACATTGGTGATCTTGTCTGGTTCTTGTCATCAGTTCCACATTGGTGATCTTGTCTGGTTCTTGTCATCAGTTCCACATTGGTGATCTTGTCTGGTTCTTGTCATCAGTTCCACATTGGTGATCTTGTCTGGTTCTTGTCATCAGTTCCACATTGGTGATCTTGTCTGGTTCTTGTCATCAGTTCCACATTGGTGATCTTGTCTGGTTCTTGTCATCAGTTCCACATTGGTGATCTTGTCTGGTTCTTGTCATCAGTTCCACATTGGTGATCTTGTCGTGCCAGCTCATTCCTTCTATTTATGATTGTCTGTATTTTCTTGGTTGTTATTTTTGTTGTGTAGCTGCCCGGGGGTCTGTGAAGAGACAAAGAAGAAATAACTTACTGCACATTCAGGCATGTCGTAAGCGGCGACTAGTGTGAGGTTGTGCATGAGAATGAGAACCTCATCATGTAAATAAAATGTCAACAGAAATCGTCGAGCTTCTGTGGTGAGGGCACGTCCCATGCCTTGTTGCCGGCATAACCGCTCCGAATGTCAAGGCACCAATCTTCACAACCAAAGCATCTAGCGTAGACCACAAGAGCATGTCGATGCTTGTTGCAGGTTTCCTACCAGGATACCAGCTGCAATGGTGGCTCCATGCTCTATAATTAGCGCATAGAAATATGATGATATGTTTGTTGTTCTCTGTGTTTCATAACCATACAATAAGAATGACTTGACATTTGAGTTGAACATTGCGATTGTTTTGTAAGGACTTGATTTCTGTCAATTTCCGTATATTTCCTTATGCAGTGAAGGTCCTCAGCCACTAATTCGTGAAAGAATTAAAAAAATAAAAAATAAAACCAAAGTATTTGTTTTATTTAACACCCACGCCGCGCAAGCTGCACACAGTTTATTACAAATAAGGGAGGGAAACCTGAGGCCTGTAAACAGTAAATTAATATGAAATTAATATGAAACAAATATAAAGGTATGTTATCAGGCACTCGCAGGAAATAAAGAAGTAGAACACCAGACAACAGAAAAACAACAGACATGAGTGGCTTACCCAGGATTTGAACACTGGACCTTCCGTGCGACAACCCCGCCTAGCCATGCAAGCGAATCACACTATCCGCTCTGCCATCTACGCATCATTGTGATTCGTCTGCATGTCTAGCTAGTTAGTTTCAATGGCGGTAGAAAGCTCAGGCGTAGGCGAGAATGAATCCTAGTATCTTACGTATAATTGTATCCCTACATGTTATCTTATCCGTTATCTTTATAATTGGAGATATTTTAACGTTGTATCACTGTATTTTTCATCACAATATATATATATATATATTCAGTGGGGTACTGGAAGATGAGACAGGTCTATATTTCGGAGATGGCATTTGCTGATGATGTTGCACTGATTGCTAAATCAGAGGCACATCTCCAATCCAACCTGCAAGTCTGGAAGGAAGAGCTGGAGAAGAGAGGGATGGTCATAAGCAGCTCTAAAACAAAATCCATGGTGATATCACGAGAAGAAAGAAAACATCAGATTAAGTTGGGAGAACAGGTCCTGGAGCAGGTCGACCACTTTAAATATCTCGGAGCTATTATAGACCGAAAGGGAGGCATCAAAGAAGAGTTGGCCACTCGAAAAGCAGCGGCTGGGAGACTTTTTCAGGTCATAAATCGTGGATTCCTCAGCAAGAAAGAGGTTGGTAAGAAAACGAAGATGGCTGTATACCGCTCCACCTATGTCCCAGTCTTGACATATGGATGCGAGTCGTGGGCAATGACTACAACCCACAAAAGCCAGATCCAAACCTCAGAAATGAGGTATCTGAGGAAAGTCGTTGAAGTAACAAGAAGAGACATGGTCCGCAACCAGACGATCTGTCAAGGCCTAAAATCCCATCCGCTGCAGACCCAAATAGAACAGTCCCAACTAAGATGGTTTGGCCATGTCTGCAGAATGGG
>JAMPIV010012741.1:90000-100860 GCA_024509875.1 Oreohelix idahoensis
AAATCGTTGTAAATAGGGACAATCACAATTATGCTAATACGTTAAATAAATAAACAACAACAAAAACAAAACAAAAAAACAACAAAAAAAATCAAGAAGAAACTCTGAACAAGAATTATATTAAAATGGAGGGGTGTAAAGGCCTGGTGGTTCCAGTTATATAACTGACTTTAACAAATATTTAATTGACTTTCATCTGTTAAAAGTCATATGCATTGTAAGAACAGCATCAGGGTAATGTTCACCCTTAGCCCCACCGATGTCCTATTGTAACTTTTCGTTTACTTTGTACATCGACTTTAAGCAAACATTCGTACGATTTAAGCAAACATTCGTACGATATCCATATCGACTTTTTAATCAAGATTTGCAGTTCTGAGTAACTATGCGAGAGGCATTGATGGAAAATGCTGGAGGTGCAGGCGATGCAATAAATCTTTCAGTGTCCAGAGTGACTCATTTTTTGCCAGGAGTCATCTCAAATTGCAACAGATAGTGCTAATTATATATTTGTGGGCATTTGATACCCCCAGCAAACGGATATCGCAGGAAGTGAATGTGAGCAAACAGACTATAGTGGACTGGTGCAATTTTTGTCGAGAGGAATGTGGAAAGTGGCTAGCACAAAGACCACCTGAGATTGGGGGTATCTCAGATAGTGGTGAACCCATAGTAGTGGAAATTGATGAATCCAAATTCTTCCACAGAAAATATCACAGAGGTCGGTGGTACGAGGGCCACTGGGTGTTTGGTGGTATTGAGAGGGTGTCAAAGAAATGTATCCTGTTTGAAGTTCCTGACCGCACATCAGGAACGCTAGAAGGTCTTATAGAACGATACATTGTACCAGGAAGTCATATTGTATCAGACGGATTTGGGTCATACAATAACATAGCTATGTTAAATGGTGGAGTTTATTTGCATTCCGTGGTGGTGCATGCGCACAATTTTGTGAACCCTCAAGACCCCAGAGTGCACACACAGACTATTGAAAACATGTGGATGCGTGCAAAAAGGAAATTTAAACGACAGTTTGGAACGAGCAGGGTATTGTTTGCCTCATATATTGACGAATTTATGTGGCGAAGTTCATGTAGAAATGAAGACCGTTTCAGTTCCTTTCTTCTTTGCCTGTCTCAAAATTATACTCTGTAATGGGAGCATACTAATGTGACAAAAGGCAAACAATTGTCCTTAGACCTCATTATCGAGCATGGTGAACCCACTGAAGCTGGCCTCTTTGCAGGAATAGTGCATGCAAGCATTCATGTGCTACTGCAGCGCCAGTATTTTGTAGCAATTTATTTGTACAAAATGATGTTGCTAGCTTCAAGCACAAACTCTTATTAGTTTCTACTTATGACATGCTAACATTTTTTCTGTGCAACCAAATCAATCAGCATTGTGCCAGAGAAGTACTTGCTAGACAACACAACCTTTCCACACTCCTCGTGGCTGATGTAAATTGTATTGTCAACTTTAGTTTTATTTGCTTTATGTTTTTATCAACTTCAATGCAAGCATTCATCTGCTGTTGCCGCGCCGGTTTCTTGTAGCAATTTATTTTTACAAGATGATGTTGCTCCAAGCACAAAGTCATATTACTTTCCTCTTACGACATGCTTAACGTTTGTCTGTGGAACCGCTCGAACATCGATTACACTGCGTTGTGTTTCTTTTCATACGTATACTTGCCAGCCATTTGAGTGAAATACACAAAACAGCACGAAATGGAGCATTTAAATAATATTCAAGTTCACCTATTTGTATCTGTTAAACATCAATTACGGATACAGAAATACAAGTGCTAAACGTGATTGCTTCAAAGCATACAATTGTTTATTGTTTCTTTTGTGTGGAAAACTGTACAGTTAATTGTTTGACATGTGATATTTGTGTCTTTTGCATTGAGTTGTTATGTTTTGTAAGGACAACTTTACATGAAATTAACTGACAATATACTTTGTATATTTGTGAAACATTCATGTGGGTTTGATAAATGCAAATGCTAAATTAAAATGCTTCATAATATACTATTGCTTCCTTTTTTTATGTAGGAATATTTTTGTGAGGGAAATTTGTACACCTGGCCCTTTTATGTGGTAAATAGTCATTATGTCTTGGAAGAACAATTGTGTATTACAATAATTCACAACTTCATCTGCGCATCGAATGTTGGCTGAAATGGATCTCCAACTTTATCTGTCTCTTGTCTTGATGGTGGACCCTTGTACTGTATAACGAGATCTGTCAATGTCTTGATATCTACATTTTTAGGACTTCTTTGAGCCGCGCTAGCGTAGTGGTTACAACACCGCTCTGGCGACCGGGTGATTCAGGATCAAACCCGGGCGACGGCATTTGAGGATTTTTCGTCGACCGGGATTTGGACTGGATTAACTCGAGACCTGGCGAGGACATTTGAAGGAGTGTCGTCGACCAGGGACTGGCGGCTCCTGAGCCGACCCAGCTCCAATGGGTACCTCCGAAAACGGCGAGTATCTGCCTGAATGGCGAGGGACACTTGTCTCTGTACAAGAAAATAGGATACTCACGTAAAAATCAATGTCAGGTTAGACATTAAAAATAACCTGAGATTTTGCCTCGAGTAGTAGCGGGCGTAAAAAAAAAAGGACTTCTTTGTTAACTTCTTACATGAGTAGAATGACATTCTTCTATATATATATATATATATCCACATCGGAGAGGCGTCAGTTCTTTCTTCTCATAGTTTGCTGTCTATGTTTCTACACCACACAATAATGAAGAATATATATATATATAGCTTTTGATGATTTTCAATTTGAAAATGTAAATTACTTGTTCAGATGTTAGCATCGGTCTTATATTGCTAAATGTCGCTTTTCCCTGCCTATTACATGCTTCATTTCTGTTTTGCATCTGCAATCATCTATTTCTCTGTGATCAAGATATGAGAAACTCTTGATTTGGTCCAATATTTTGACATTTATGAAGATGTAATTGTGATTTGATAAATTAAGGTGCTACATTAAATTACTTCACAACATACTATTACTTATATTTTGTTTTGTCAGGTAAACTGTTCACTAAATCGCTTTACATCTAAGTTGTTGCTTTTTATAATATAATTGTAAGTATGTATTGTATAGACAAGTATGCATTACAGTAATTCAAAACTTAATTTGTATATGCCATAAAAAGTCCTTATAGTTTGATAAATGCAAGTACTAAATCAAATAACTTTGCTACATACTACTGCTTTATTTTAGTTTTCAATAAATCTGTTTTATGGAGAAATCTGTATTTTTTTCATTACTTTAAAACAAAGTTTGTTTATTTTTTTAAACAATGTATGTTAAGTTTGTGGTGCAAAATTGACCCTTTCCCTTTTTTCCATTTTTATATTTGGTCACTGTAAATTTTGTGATGAACAGTGTACATGAAATAAATTCACAGCTCACTTTCTTTCTTTTGTTATGAGGACAAATGTACATTAAATCCTTCAAAATGGCTTAGTTATGTCTTATTTTGTGTGTTTAGTCTTCTGCTGTGCCATTTCCCTGTATTTGTTTGTTCCATAAATTTATACTCAAAAGTTTCTTTCTTAAATATGTTGCATCTGAATGATACTACTATCAACAACAATGTGGTTTTATAGAACAATGTTAAGAATACCAATAAACACTAATTTTGGATAATGAAGATGTCACATATTTCATAATGATAATAATACTAACAGTCAGGCATATCACAATGATACTACTAGCAACAGTCAGGAAGCTCATAATGGAACTGTTAGCTACAGTCAGACATCTTACGAATATAATGGTACTGCAGGCATCCCATAATAATAGTACAAGCAACAATGAGACATCTCATAGAGACCACTGGTCGCAGTCAGACATGTCATAATGATGCTGCTAGCAACAGCCAGAAACATGTTGACACTATTAGCACCAGTTACATATCTCACAATGATACTACCAGCATAATGATATTAACCAGCAACAGCTAAGAATCTCAATAATGTTGCTACCAGCAACAGTTAAGAATCTCATAATGAAAATACCAGCAAAAAGTTAAGAATCTCATAATGAAACTACCAGCAAAAAGTTAAGAATCTCAAAATGATACTACCAGCAACAGTTAATACATGTTAAAATGATGCTATAATCAGGTTGGTGAAACAGGTAGAGTGAAGAGCATAGATGGGGTAGGGAGCATAGATTGTGTGGGGAGAGGGTGTTACATGGTAGGGGGAGCATAGAGAGCAGCTAGGAGGGGTGGTAGAAGGAGGGGAGGGTAAGAGAAGTGCAGAGAGGGAAGGGGGGGGAGAGCATAGAGGGGATGTAGAAGGTAGGGTTGATAAGAGGGTAGGGGAGGGACAGAGTAGAGGCATTGTAAAGGGGAGAGGGTGAAATTATGTGAGGACAGCAAACTATAAGTCAGAAGAGTTCAGGACCACCACTGGTGTAAGGAACATTCAATTGTGTCTCTGGTGGTTCCTTATTCAGAGTTTCTCTGAAATGCTCTGCCCATCATGTTTACTGTCCCTCTGCTGTCATGATGAGATTTCCTTGCATCTTCCTTTCCTGGAATCCCAAGCATGATTTGCTGCTTTCCTTATATATTGTTGAAATGGTGTTGAATTTCTGGTCTATATCATCAGTCAATGTCTTTTCCTGGTGGACGTAAAGAGACGATATCAGATTACCAAAAGCCAGGAAAGAACAGAGACTGATGATGACGACCAGAAATTCAACACCATCTCAACAATATACAAGGAAAGCAGCAAGTTATGTTTGGGATTCCAGGAAAGAAAGAGCCAAGACTGGATAACACCAGAAACATTAAACACCATAGCGAAGAGAAAGGAAATGAAAAGAAAGAAAACAGAAGCAAAGTCCCCCAGGTTAAAGCAACTATATAGCGAACAGTACAGTCAGCTGGACTAGGAAGTTAAAAGCCAAACCCGAGCCAACAAAAGGAATTTCCTAGACGATCTTGCAAGACAGGCAGAGGAGGCAGCACTGAGAAATGAACAAAGCACAGTTTATAAAATAACTAAAGCTACCAGCGGAAAACGAGGTGCAAACAACATAACGTTAGTAAGAGAGACAAGCAAGGAAATCTCATTACCACAGCACAGGGGTAGGAAACAAGATGGGCAGAGCACTTCAGAGAAACATTGAATAAGGAACCACCAGAGACTCAGCTGAATGTTCATGAGGCTGAGGCTGAAAACGATCTAGATGTTAATACAGACATTCCACGAAAAGAAGAAATCACAGCAATCAAAGGGTTAAAGAATGGAAAAGCTCCTGGCCAAGATAACTGAAATGCAGAGCTGAGGAAAGAACAAGCAGGATTTAGAAAGAACAGAAGATGTGTAGATCATATATTTACCCTCAGGAACATTATAGAGCAGTGCTCAGAATGGCAAAGACAGCTGTACATTAATTTCTTAGATTTTGAAAAGGCTTTTGACAGTATACATAGGGGCAGTTTATGGAAAATAGAGGGCTTATGGAATTCCAAGCTGGCTAGTGTCAATCATAAAAAGCCTATAAGCCAACTTTACGTGTAGCATTGGGCAGAGCAACCTAACCTTTGAGGTGAAGACAGGGATGCCCCTTATCAACAACTCTATTTTTAACAGTCATAGACTGGGTGATGCGCCAGGCAACAGAGGGCAGTCCAAGAGGAATAAGATGGACTACATTTTCTCCATTGGAAGATCTGGAATATGCAGATGACATTGCACTACTAGCACATTCACATCAACAGATGCAGGAAAAAACGGATAGGCTTAATAAGTATAGCCAGCAGGTGGGCTTGAACATCATGACGCTCAATGTGAGCAACCCTGAGTCCATATCAGTAAAGAATCAGCAACTGGAACAGACAGGCACCTTCACATACCTAGAATGCATAGTAACACCAGATGGCGGAGCAAGCAAAGACATCAACAACAGAATGAACAAAGGAAGAACAGCTTTTTTTTAGTCTAAACATCTGGAAGTCCTCTCAGTACAGCACAAGCACAAAATTAATATTATATCAGAGCTGTGTGCATTCTGTACTTCTTTGGTTTGCTGACCATAAATTCGCATTTTTAATCAGTTTTTTCACACTGCCGTACAATCAAACAGGTGAAGTAATCGTGCTGATTGACATTTCACGTGCAATGGCGACTTTTCGTGAACAGAGTTCACTCTTAATTTGTTTTACAATCAGCAGACTTAGGGTAGTTTCATCACTTGCAAAAACCATACCACCGAGAAGAAGTCTTGACACCTTACAAAGAATGAGGGCTATAGCGTGGGTTGAAAGTGATTTATCTGTCCGTGAGGTTGCTAGACGGCTTGCACTGTCACACTCTACTATCCAAAGAATTTTGGAGAGATTTTAGGCCACAGGAAGTGTGGAGGATCGCCACCGGCCAGGTCGCCCTAGATGCACCAATAGACATGATGACCGGTACCTCTTGTCAGCCCTGCGCCATCGAACAGTGACTTGTCCCACTCTAAGATGTCAGCTGAGACAAACTGTAAACGTTAATGTCAGTCAAAGCACCATTCGCAGACGTTTACATGAATTTGGACTGGCTGCTCGACGTCCTGCAGTCAGAATCCCTCTTACTCCTGCTCATCGCAGAGCCCGTGTTGTTTGGTGTCGCGAGCACATCCGATGGACAAGGCAACAATGGAGTCAAGTTCTCTTCACTGACGAATTACGCTTCACTGTGTCATTCAATGATGGCAGGATTCGAGTTTGGAGACAACCAGGAGAGCGATTTACTGATGACACAGTTGGAGAGGTGGATCGTTATGGTAGGGGTTCTGTCATTGTCTGGGGAGGCTTCTACAGACACGGCATGACCCCACTCTGCATCATCCAAGGCAACTTGACCGGCCCAAGATACCAGAACGAAATCTTGAGACCAATTGTTCAGCCTGCTCTGGAGGCCATAGGTGGTAATGCCATCCTCCAAGATGATAACGCTCGACCCCATCGAGCTCGTGTGGTGAATGAGTTTATTCAGCAACATGGGATCATCAGGATGGCGTGGCCAGCTCATTCACCTGACCTATCTCTGATTGAGCACCTCTGGGATGTCCTTGGTCGAAGATTGTCAACAAATCACCCCCTGCCAATGGATGTTGCACAGCTGACTGCATTTCTGCTTCAGGAATGACACGCTGTTCCTCAGGATACTCTTCGGACCCTTGTGGACTCGATGCGTCTACGCTGTCTTAAATGCCTTGCTGTAAACGGTGGTCATACCCGATTTTGAAATGTCTATTTATCCAATATCTATTGTGTGACTTTTGAAAAGGTGGGTGACACACTTCACTGCTTCATTGCGTTTGAATGTGTATTTCCATTTCTTTACGTGACATGTCAATTTGGTATTCAATAAATGCCGTTTTGACTGATACCAATTACGTTTATATCAGATTTGTTTTATGGTTTCAACCAAGGCTTTTCTAAGTGGCCCTTGACTTTTGACGAGTAGTATATTATTAGCATTTAAGTGTTTTAACGTGTTTAAGTTTCATTATATTTCACTGTGATTTTGTGTTAATTGAAACATATTAAATAAACATGGTTCCAAAGGTTGTTATTGCCGGGAGTTGTAGTGAGGATAAACTCTCACTGCAGATAAAATACTTCTATGGCACGCGCCTCAAACAGCCTCTGACAACCAAGTCCAGCTCCCGGCCTTCTCGTGTGGCTCAATTTGAGCCCGGCGGAACTGTTTCCACTGACGGGAGAAGGGGCAAAGGCGAGCGACTGGCGCCTTAAAACCAGCAGCTTCGGGCAGATAGGGCTCGTGATCCTTGGTTGGTAGCTTATCTAAGAGAAGGAACTCTGAATTCAAACCACCGCTGCCTTGCGGGAATATCCATTTATGGAATTGGCTTCGGGAGTAAACCCTGAGGATAAATCCGGAGTCGGAGTCCCTAAGGCAGTCTAATGTCGATTCGACATTATTCTGGCAACTCCTGCGACATGGCTGGTACCAAACTGTATCGGCTACTGCCGTTCCTTTGGATCTACCGGCTGTGTGGAGAGGGGGAACATGCTGCATGGGCAACAGCTTGACCTCCATATAACTGTGCCCAAGCTCGCGCCCTGGAGAGGACACTCCAGCTTCACCCTATAGGTGTCGGCAAAACACGGGAAGTAGCAGTTACCGGTTATAAGCATTTGCCCAATTGGCGTAGGGCATGGCGCCAGGGGCTACTTCCGACAGTGGGAGAGGTTCTAGGATCTCACTGGACAGCTACCGCCCGCTTCAAGCTGGGCAGCCCCCAGTCAATAAGGTGTTGTCCCGCCACTGTCTGCTTTCCCCATTGGGTGCATGGGGATTAGGGTCAAACCCGAACTGTGGACAGAAAATTTTGCACCAAGCAATTATCGAAAAAATAGAAATAAGCAAACTCTCAGATTGGGATGCTGGAACGTCCGGACTATGTTGACTGGACTATCCGAAAACCTACAGGATGTAAACGATGTAAGGAAGACAGCCATAATTAATGATGAGCTTAAACGACTTCAGGTGGATATAGCTGCACTTCAGGAAACGCGCCTGGCGGGCTCTGGAACGGTGAGCGAGAAGGACTACACATTTTATTGGCAAGGGAAAGATCTTAATAAAGCTAGAGAACACGGAGTAGGTTTTGCGGTCAAAAAATCGCTAACTAACATGGTTGAACCAGGCGAGAATGGATCAGAACGCCTGTTAACGCTCCGCCTGCAAACTAGCACAGGTCCCATCACCCTTGTCAGTGTGTATGCTCCTACTCTGTACTCTGCCTCAGAAGCTAAAGATGAGTTCTATGAGAATCTAACAGCAATTATCAAAAGCATACCTAGGCAAGAACAGCTTGTTCTCCTTGGTGACTTTAACGCTAGAGTGGGTGCCGATAATGTTTCATGGCCTTCGTGTCTGGGCAGGTTTGGTATTGGCAAGATGAATGAAAATGGACAACGGCTCTTAGAGTTGTGCGTCCACCATGACCTCTGCGTGACCAACACCTACTTTCAGACAAAACCCCAGCATAAGGTGTCATGGAGACACCCACGATCCAAGCACTGGCACCAACTTGACCTGATTCTCGTCAGAAGGCCACTCCTCAGGTCTGTGCTCTCCACGCGCTCGTACCATAGTGCAGACTGTGATACAGATCACTCCTTGGTTTGCTGCAAAATCAGAGCACAACCAAGAAAACTCTATCGTGTCAGACATGAAGGGAAACCACGCATTGATACCAGCAAGATGTCAGACCCTTTCATGATCGCTCAATTCACTGCGACCTTCGAGAAAGTGCTCAGTAGCCCTCAGAATGGTGATACTATTACAGAGAACTGGGAGCATCTACGGAACACCATTCAAAGTACTGCACTTGCCACCTTTGGTAAGAAAACAGCAAAGTCAAATGACTGGTTTGATGCTTCATCAGATGTGATGGCACCTGTCATTGAAGCTAAGCGCAGTGCTATGAATGAACACAAACGTTCACCGAGTGCCAGAACCCTACAGATCCTGAGGGCTACGAGAAGCAAAGTTCAACAAACTGCTCGACGCTGTGCAAATGACTACTGGCTCCAGCTCAGTGAGAGCATCCAGATCGCAGCGCAAACAGGCAACATTAGACAAATGTATGACGGTATAAAGAAAGCACTTGGCCCCCATAAAAGTAAGACGGCACCGCTAAAAACCATCAGCGGAGAGAAGCTAACCGATAAGGGTAAGCAGATGGAGAGGTGGGTCGAGCACTACTCTGAGCTCTACGCTAGAGACAATACCGTTACGCCTGCAGCCCTTGATGGTGTCAACAGTCTGCCAACTATGGAGGAGCTGGATGCCGAACCAACATTAGAGGAACTCAGCAAGGCCATTGATAGCTTGGCCTCTGGCAAAGCACCAGGCAGTGATGGGATTCCTCCTGATTTAATCAAATGCTGTAAGAGCACGCTATTACATCCCCTGCATAGGATGCTGTGCCAGTGCTGGGAAGAGACAACTATTCCTCAAGACATGCGAGATGCCAAGATTGTAACACTGTATAAAAATAAAGGAGACAGAAATGATTGCAATAACTACAGAGGCATCTCTCTTCTTAGTATTGTTGGTAAGGTTTTTGCCAAAGTCATCTTAATGCGACTACACAAGTTAGCTGAGCGCATATATCCAGAGTCACAGTGTGGATTCCGAGCTGGCAGATCAACAACAGACATGATCTTCTCTCTCCGCCAGCTTCAGGAAAAATCAAGAGAGCAGAAAAGACCATTATATATCGCCTTTATAGACCTCACAAAAGCATTCGACCTGGTTAGTAGGGATAGACTCTTCAAAATCCTCCTGAAAATAGGCTGCCCTTCTAAAATGCTGGAAATGATAAAGTCATTCCATGACGGCATGAAGGGAACAGTCCAATATGCTGGAAGCACGTCACAGCTCTTTGATATACGAAGTGGCGTTAAACAAGGCTGTGTTCTGGCTCCGACCCTCTTCGGAATCTTCTTTACCTTACTCTTGAAACATGCATTCAGAGATGCAACTGAAGGAATATGCCTTCACACTAGGTCAGATGGCCGTCTGTTTAATCTTTCAAGGCTGAAGGCAAAAACAAAAATCAGAAGGGTCACTATAAGAGACTTGTTGTTCGCTGATGATGCTGCAGTCGTCACTCAAAGCCAACAGGAGCTCAGAGCTTGATGAATCGCTTCACTAAAGCATGCAAGGACTTTGGCCTCACAATAAGTCTAAAGAAAACGAATGTGCTGAGTCAGGATGTGGGTGCTGCACCAGTTATCACTATCGATAACTATGAATTGGCAATGGTGCACCACTTCACATACCTAGGG